>JADRCC010556907.1:1233-13071 GCA_019843855.1 Hylomyscus alleni | reverse complement strand
TAAAATTCTCCTATGAACAGCTAAGTAGTAAATCTGCTCCTCATGCTGTGCAATCTTTGTTATCACTTCAAAATCCAGTTATAAAGGAAAAAAACACTTAGTGATGAATGAATTAATGGGGCAGCATTCAAATTAAACTTTAAAACTAGGACCAGCTGGGTAGTGGTGGCATACAACTTGAATTCCAGTACTTGGGAGACAGAGGCAAGTAGATCTGTGGTCTACAGAGTGAATTCCAGGACAAGCTGGGTAAACAGAGAAACCCCATCTTGAGAAACATGAATAAACAAAAACAAACAAACAAATAAATAAATACGGGGAGCAAAATTTGACTATGATTGTAGTGAGATGACTCTGGTATACTATAACAGCAGCAAGTCTCACTACGCCAAACAAGTTCAAGAATATTTTTTAAACAAATATTATATTGGCTTAATAATTTTATATAGTATAAATTTTAAAATTATAAGATATGCTTTTATGATATTTAAAGCATTATATGCAGAAACTTACTTTAAAATTGTTTCGTTGAATATAGATTACACACTCATCAAATTATTTATATAAAGGTCATATTTAATATTATACTGTTTTACTCACTTTAACATTGTGGAAACAACAACTCAGTTTAACATTACATATGTTTGTTTTCCTTAAGTGAAATGCTCATTTTTGTGTGTTAAATAATATTCCCTCACATCAATATAACACATTTGTTTTTCTATTTCTCAGATCATAAAGAGTTGTGTGGTTGTATGATCTTTTTATTTTGTTTATCTTTCTATTTTAGAATCAATATCTGGAGAAATAGGTCTATTTTTCAGTTCTGTTGGACACATACCTTATAGTAACATTAATATCCCGTATTTATCTCATACATAGGATGGCCAGAGGCCCTGGCACATGTATAGCAGAGGTATGACTGGTTTGGCCTCAGTGGAGGATGTGTTTAATCCAGGAGAGACTTGAGGTCCTTGGGAAGTGGAAGGTCTGGAGGAGGGAGAGCATCGTCTTGGAGGCAAGAGGGAGGAGGAATGGGATGAGGAATGGTGGGAGGGGGAACCTGAATGGGGGCAATGATGGGAATGTAAATAAAAAAATAATTTTTAAAAAGAAGAAATAGATTGTTACTTCTAATGAGTTGCAATGCTCTCTTCACTCATTATCTTGGGCTTTCCATGTTTTCACTGATCTTTCCACTTTCTATGCAGAACTTTAGTAATTTTACTAAATACTAAATTCAGCTTTCAGTATAATAATTGAAAGACAATTATGAAAATATATTTACATGTACATATATATAATATACTTTATTATCAAATTTAAATTTAACAGCAAATCAAGTATGTGCAGTAAAAATTTAAAGTATCTATATAAGATCTAATTTGCTATTACTGAATAAACAAGCTAAAAATATTCCTGATTTAAAATAAAGTAAAAAAAAATTATGTAGGATTCAAGTTGTACCACTGATCCAATTTTAAATACTAACTTGAAAAATAAATACGAATTTTAATTATACAAGAACTGTGACAGAGATGTTTTAAATATTATTTTGTTCTATATACAACATATTTCATAAAGATTCAGAACTATAAATGGTAGACTGCATATTTTACAATTATTATGTGTTTACTATGACATGAATAGTAGTGCATTATTATAGTAGGTATCTAGTTTGTATGATTAAAGGTGATATGAAAACAAATGTTTAAATTCAGGAAATAGTGGATCTAAATTTAAAGGCTCACTAGCAGACCAGAGAAAGAAAGCTGTTCATATAACCCTGGAGCAATGGATTAGTAACTGTATGCTCCAATTCTTTATACCTAGAATACTTTTAAAATGTGTCATATATGATTGATATTGGAAATCTTGGGTGTTAAAATGATTTAATTCAAGAATTACAGTTCATTCAACATCAAAGATATAATCTTGAGTGCCTAAATTTCTGAAACTCTTAGTCAAGTTCTAAAGTGTCTATATAAACATAAATTTGACATAGTCTCCTGGGTGTTAATACTGTGGAGTATAGGGTACATTAATTCCATTTTAAAATCAACATATTTATAGTTTAAAATGTCTTTTTTAGTAACTGTTATCATCAAATGTATTTATTGTCTAAAATATAGCTAAATTTGTGTTATTTTAACATATTAGTATAATTTGGAAATATATCATAATGAATTTTTATATAATTTTACTTTTTTAGTTTTATTTGTTTTCATGATAATTATTAATATTTTGCATATTCATGCTTCTGTGTGAATCTATGTCATTTGTATATGGGAATACATGAGACAGGGTGTCAAATTACTTGCAGTTGGAGTTACAAGCAGAACTGAGCAACATGAAGTGTATACTGCAAAGTAAACTCAACTCTTCTACAAAAATCAGTATATACTCTTATTTCATAAGTGATCTTTTCACCCTAATTTTTAGCTTTGCAAACATAGTTATTATACTCAGAAGATTGTAGTGAAAACCGTATTTTCACTGTTTTGTTGGAACATATTCTAAACTCAGCTCTTCCACATGAAACCATGATAGATTTTCTCAATATGAATAGAGACACAACTTGGATAAAAGAGACAAAGAGGCGAATAATGGAGGATACTATAGCTGTGCATTGTGCATAATTGTGAAAGTAACTGGTGAAAGGAGCATAGAAGTCAGAAAGATGAGGGCCATGAAAGATGCCTATCTGTCACATTACAGATTACATTTACTTAGATTACATTTCTATGTCTCTCTCTCTCTCTCTGTCTCTCTCTCTCTCTCAACATGCATACACACAAATGTGTACATACATTCATATTCAAATCAGTGCAACGTGGAGATTATATAAAAATTTGCAGACATAGATTGCCTCCTTCCATAATGTTCTAAGGAATAGAACTCAGATCATTAGACCTGGTGGCAAGTACCAATACCACATGCAGCATCCCCCATCAAATACATCATCACAGTACAGTTCATTGATCAGTCTCTACTCATCACTGGAACTCTATTGGTGAGAGTGATATTTATAGAGGTAGATAGAGTTAAATGTTGTCCGAAGAGTGAGACCCATAGTCCACTAGAAGGGATGACACTGGAAGAGGATTAGACACTTAAACATGCTCTATGAAAGCAAAGGACATTGAATAGCATTATGAAGCAGTTATGAAGTGCAAGTACAATGCAGAGACTTTGGGATGTCCTTCAGACATCTTAAACCTGCGTTTTACTTCATGGAGTTCAGAGACAGCTTTTCTAAGCAGAACAATTCAGGGTGAAGCCATGAGAAGCCAGTTTGAACCAGTAAGCTTGGAGAAGAGTTTTGAGTCATAAAAGCTCAACTGAACAATCTAGTCAGAGTTCAGAAAGAACTAGAAATGGTGAGCTTATCTGGCAGTAAGCTTCCTAGATGGCAATTACCTGTGACTAATAAGAATTATTTTTATAGCTGGAGAATTCTTTTATTATAACTTGGTTTATATTTGAAATTGTCCAAGAGAAATAATACAGAAAAAGAGTATAGATACTCTTCTGTGAATATTTAAGAATAGCCTAGACTGAAATCTCTTATGTCTGCTTCTATTCTCATTATGTTATTATTAAGAGGAATTAAGATGAGATTAAATTGGCTTCTGTTTAAAACTAAAGAGATTTAGAATGCCGAAATGGAACACTTCTATGTCACTATCACTATTTACTGTGCTAAATTCTCCTATATATATTTCACAATTTACATTACCTGGTCCACATAATTTAATTAATAAATTTCAAAGGTTATGTGCTAGTAATGTGTGTACACTGTGCCGGACTTTGAACATATCCATTTACTTCTCAGGAATACATATGACACTGGATCTATATGAAAATTTCAGTAGAGAGATACTAGTTAGAGTGGTGGGTAGTTTTGACAGTAAACTTGACAAGACTGAGAAATGCTGTCCAAACATAGAAATGAACACATCTGGCTGTGTTTGTGTGGGTATTTTTAGAAATGATTGACATGTGTGGGAACATCTAAGGAGGAAAGCCTTCCTTGTGAATATGAGTGACTTCTCACACTCTGGGTCCTATTCCAAAAATATGTTAAAAGAAGAGGAAACCAGCTCACTTATCAGAGCTCCATTCTTTCTGAACTCCTATAGTTGATGCTGTTGTCATCAACTTTAGTGATGTCAAACACTAAAGTGAACTTAGTGTTCCCATTGGCTGAACTTCAAAGTTGAAACATGCACTCAATAGCAGTAACTTTCCAGGGACTTTGAGAAATTCAGTGTCCAACTGTGAACCTTGATAGGGATAAAATTCTTGTTTTCTGTTCCTATAATACAGACAGCTATTGTTGAAGTATCAGTGGATTGACTACCTCTATGTTACTATAATAAATGTATTTTTAATTTAAAATATATATGATATATGTATGTATAAGTGCAATTCACATATATATAATACTCAAATATATGCATCCATATATATTTTATATATATATACATATATATGAGTATTTATTTATCCAGAAAACTCTAATATATTGAGTAAAATCCAAAATTACATTTTGTACAGTATCTTAAGTCATATTATAAATTCAGATTTTGAAATATTATATTGTTTTTGACCTTTACTCTCTGACCTCAATTTCATCATTATTTTTATTTACCATATACCTACTTTTAATGTTTCAACAAAAAAATCTTTTAACCTTTCTACCTGGTTTATTTTCTACAAATAGGAATATTAGTAAATATGGTCATCCTTTGCCTATTTTCAGTGTTTTCCAAAGAATGTCTAGCATGTCATATCTTCCTTTGTATCATGCCAAAAGAAGTCAATGCTTTACCTGCACCATCCTCAGACATGTCACCAATATCTTTAATGTCACTTTTACTATTGAATACCATTTAAAGGAGTCCATTTTAATCATATAGCATAGTGTTTGACAATTCCATTGAGGTACTATAATATCATTAAACTATCTGTTCTTTGCTTCTAAGTCCCCTTTCCCTTTAAATAATGTACTACTTTTTTTGACCTGTTGGGCCTGGTCTCTCTGCTGCTGATGCCTGGGACTGGGCAGTGTATTAGTTAAAAGGAGGCAATGCATAGTTGTGGGATATTTTATTATAGGAAAGAGAAAATAGGCCAGTCATGACTGTGGAGAGAGAGAGAAAAAAAGGGAGAGGAGAGGAGAGAAAGAGGAAAGAAAATAAGAGAGCAAGAGAGGAAAAAGGCAAGAGAGAACAAAGAACAATAGAGAGAGGAGGGGGCAAACCACCCCTTATATTGTCAGGTGGAGCTGTCTGTGGGACAGAACATTCCTAGCTGTGGTCCGCTGACTGGGGTAGGGGTACAGCTAGAATGCTGGGAGCTTGGGGCATTGTCTATGTGACAGAGCACACATCTCCTGTGGTGGGCACTGTGAGAGGTTATGAATAAAACAGGAGCCAGGGGCCCAGGCATCATGGCCGAACTCCTTCCATCACTTGCAAGCAGAAACTATCTTCCACTGGAGCTTTGGAGTTCCAGACTTATACTCGACTGGGCCCAGGTTGCCTGAACAGACCACTGCCCCGCATTGACCCATTCATTCTTATATCTTTGTACAAAGCTCAAGTCCAAGTGGATCAAAGAACTCCACACAAGACCAGATACAGTGAATCTATTAGAAGAGAAATTTGGAAAGAGCCTCGAACACATTGGAACAGTGGAAAACTTTCTGAACAGAACACCAATGGCTCAGGTTTAAGATCAATTATTGACAAATGAGATCTCATAAAATTGAAAGTTTCCTGTAAGGCAAAGACACTGTCAATAGGACAAAACAGCAGCCTACAGAATGGGAAAAGATCTTTACCAATCCCACATCTAATAGAGGATGAATAGAGATTCCAGAGAACCAAATAACCTTATTAAAAATGGAGTACACTCCAGAAGACCCAACAAGTAGCTGAAAGAAACAGAGGCAGATATTTTCACCTGACTTATGGACAGAACCTGCTGGCCCCTGTGGTTGACTTAGGGTAAGGCTAGAAAAAACTGAGGATGAGGATGACCCTGTAGGAGGACCAGCAGTCTCAATTAACCTAGACCCCTGAGATCTCTCAAACACTGGATCACCAACTAGGCAGTGTATGGTGATATGAGGCCCTTAACACATATATGCAGGAGAGGATTGCCAGGTCTGGGTTCATTTAGAGGTGATTCACCTAACCCTCAAGAGACTGGAGGCCTCTGTTGAGGGACATCTGGGTTGTTTCCACTTTCTGGCTATTATAAATAAGGCTGCTATGAGCATGGTGGAGCATGCGTCCTTACTACATATTGGAGCATCTTCTGGATATATGCCCAGGAGTGGTATAGCTGGGTCCTCTGGTAATACTATATTCAATTTCATGAGGAACCATCAAACTGTTTTCCAGAGTGGTTGTACCAGCTTGCAATCTCACCAGCAATGAAAGAGCAATCCACAACCTCTTCAGCATCTGCTGTCACGTGAGTTTTTTAACCTAGCCACACATTGGAATACTACTCAGCTATTAAACACAATGAATTTATGAAATTATTGGGGAAATGGATGGATCTGGAGACTATCATCCTGAGTGAGGTAATCCAATCACAAAAGAACACACATGGTATGTACTCTCTGATAAGTGGATATTAGCCCAGAAGATTGAAATACACAAAGAACAATCCACAAACCACAAGATACTCAAGAAGAAGGAAGACCAAAGTGTGGATACATCATTCCTTCTTAAAAGTGGGAACAAAATACACATGGAAGGAGTTGAAGAGACTAACTATGGAGCAGAGACTGAAGGAAGGACAATCCAAGCTGATATAGCTGTCTCCTGAGAGGCTCTGACAGTACCCGACTAATACAGAAGTAGAGGCTCACAGCCATCCCTTGAACTGAGTTCTCAATGAAGGAGCTAAAGAAAGGATACAAGGAGCTGAAGGGTTTGCAGCCCCTTAGGAGGAACAACAATATGAACTAACTAGTACCCTAGAGCTCCCAGGGACTAAACCACCAACCAAAGAGGACACATGGTGGGACTAATGGCTCCAGCAGCATATGTATAGTAGAGGATGGTCAAGTTTGTCATCAATGGGAGGTGAGGCCTTTGGCCCTGTGAAGGTTCTATGCCCCAGTGTAGGGGAATGCCAGGGCCAGTAAGCAGGAGAGGGTGGAGTGACGAGCAGAGGGAGGGGGGAAAGGGAGAGGGAGGGAACAGGGGTTTGTTTTTGTTATTTTTTTGGGTTTTTTTTTTTTTTTTTGGAGAGAAAACTGGGAAAGAAGATATTATATGGCATGTAAATAAAGAAAATATCTAATTAAAAAAAGGAAATTTAGAGGTCTGGTTGGTAGGGACATCCTCATGCAGACGGGGGTAAGGAAGAAGTATGGGATGCGGAACAGTCACAGAGTGGATAGGAGTGGAGAGGGATAAAATCTGAGTGTAAATAAATAAATAAATAAATAAATAAATAAATAAATAAAAAGACAAAAGTGAGGTACAGAGCTAAACAAAGAATTTTAAATTGAGGAATCTTGAATGGCTGAGAAGCACCTAAAGAAATATTCATTGTCCTTATTCATGAGGAAAATGCAAATCCAAAGGGCTCTGAGATTCCACCTCAGTCAGAATTGCTGAGATCAAAAGCCAGTTGTGGTGGTGCTTGCTGGTAGGACTTGCTGAAGGAGGCGGAGACAGGAATGATAAACTTATCTTCAATAGTTTCACAACTATTTTCTAATCTTTGTGTTTATATTTAATCCCACATGTAAGATGAGACATAAGATCATTCTTCTTGTGAATCTGGTTTATGCTTTAAACATATTACTATGCTATTCCATTCATTGTCCTGAAAATTGATGTAAATGCATTCTTTTAATGCCTAACAATATTCTGTTGAGTGTGCAGTACCCATTACTCTTAAGCTGTTCAACTTTAGTAAGTAACATTTTATACCATGAGCAGTGTGAGTACTGTCACAGGTAAAATAGACATTCTTGTATATTTTTAAATGTTGATTTTTATTATTTTATATGTATTTCTGGATGTGATCTTACCAGGATAATATAGTACATCTATAATTATATTTTACACAAAGTTTCATGTGGATTTTCACAGAACCTCTATCAATTTGCCTTTCCACCAATAGAATATAAAAGTGTCAAGTTTACACATCTCATAAGCTCTTGTTATTCTGTATTTTTTTGATGAGAATCATTCTTATTATAGTGAAAATGTATATTGTAATTTTGGATTTCTCGGTTTCATCATTTTTGTTTTTTTATTTCTATGGCAATTAGAGTTATTAAACATTTTTATGAATTTATTGGATACAGATACAAAATGTTAGCAAATACTATACTTCATTTACTAATCTGTTTTATAACAATCTATTTAGTTTATTTACCTATATATTGATGGAGATAGTTCATCTTTTGTTGCCTAATTTACTTATGTATATATATCATATGTTAGTACACTTTATAATATTTTTAACAAAGAATGTTTCTCATTCTATAAGCTGACACTTTAACTCACTCATGTATTTCCTGTACAATGCAGACACTTTCCAACTCTAGGAATTCCCATCTGTCAATTTATTTTATTAATTCTGAAGCAGTTCAATTTCTATACAGACTGTCACTACCTACACCTGCATTTTGAAGCTATTTTTCTGTTTTTCTTCATTAGTTTCAAATAACTAGGTATCATATTAAGGCTGTTGAACCAAATTGAATTGATTGCTTTCTTGTATTGCATGAGAGATGAAGCTTAATTTTATTAATTTACATGTAGAAATCCACCCTTCCCTTGCAAATTTCTAAAGAGGTTGTTTTATTTTTCCAATGTATATTTTTGATACTTCTACTTTTTTCTTTTTTATTAGATGTTTTCTTATTTATAATAACTCCTTTCCCAGGTTCCTCTAAAAAAAAAAAGATCCCCTGTTCCCTCCCCCCTCCTCCTGCTCACCATCCCACCCCTTTCTTCTTACTGGCTCTGGCATTCCCCTACACTGGGGCATAGAACCTTCACAGGGCCAAGGTCCTCTCCTCCCTTTGATGTCCGACTTGGCCATCCTCTGCTCTATGCATGCTACTGGAGCCATGAATCTCCCCCATGTGTACTCTTCAATTGGAGTTTTAGTCTCTGGGAGTTCTGAGGGTACTAGTTAGTTCATATTGTTGTTCCTCCTAAGGGACTGCAAACCCTTCAGCTCCTTGGGTCCTTTCTCTAGTTCCTCATTGGGGACCCTCTATTCAGTTCAATGAATGGCTGTGAGCCTCTGCTTCTGTATTAGTCGGTACTATCAGAGCCTCTCAGGAGACAGCTATCTCAGGCTCCTGTCATCCAGCACTTGCTAGCATCCACAATAGTGTCTAGATTTGATGATTGAATATGGGAAGTATTACCAGGTGGAGCAGTCTCTGAATTGTCCTTCCTTTAGTCTCTGCTCCATAGTTAGCCTCTACAACTCATTCCCCCTTTTAAGAAGGAATGAAGTATCCTCACTTTGGTCTTCCTTCTTGAATTTCTTATGGTTTGTGGTTTGTACTTTGTGTATTCCGATCTTCTAGGCTAATATCCACTTATCAGAGAGTTCATACCATGCGTGTTCTTTTGTGATTGGGTTACCTCACTCAGGATGACGTTCTCCAGATCCATCCATTTCCTCAAGAATCTCATAAATTCATTGTTTTTAATAGCTGAGTAGTACTCCATTGTGTAGATGTACCACAATTTCTGTATCCATTTCTCTGTTGAGGGACATCTGGGTTATAATAGCCAGTTTCTGGCTATTATAAATAAAGCTGCTATGAACATAGTGGAGCATGTATCCTTGTTACAGGTTGGAACATCTTCTGGGTATGTGCCCAGGTATGGTAGAACTTCAGTTTTTGGTTTAGGGAATTGGGAGACTGCTATGATTTTAACTGTTTTTCAAAATTTTATTTTCATTGAATCTGTTGTTGTATACAGGAATTCTGCTGTTAGCTTATCAGTTTAATTTGTAGCTACATGAAGATATTTGTCATTGTTTGTGAATGCAGAGAGAAGCACACGTAGAGAGATCAGAGAAAAACCTTCTATTGTGTTAGGCCTGGAAACTGAACTCAGGCCACCCAGTTTCACAGCAAGTGCCTTTACCTGCTGAGCCATCTAGACTCTCATGATCCTGCTAAAGCAGTCCTCATCCCAGGTAACACTTCAGTGACCTGCCAGAGGCCTTTCTCCTAGATAGTTCTTGTTCTTCTATATATGAAAAAGTACTAGATCTAAAAGTGAGGGAGGCTTTCTTTTCTCATGAAAGCATAATTTGTGCTATTCTTCTAACGAACAAATCAATGGCCATCAAAATAAGCCCTAGGCTTTGAGTTTCCTTGTCTCATAGCCTTAAAGAATGAAATTTACAAATAATTAGAAGATGGATTTATTGAAGAATATTAAAGTTGCATTATAAGTAGAGTTCAATAGAAATAAAGAAAAAACAATTTCTATATAGAGGAAGGATATCATCTGTCCTCCATATATAAATCTAGAAGCAAAAGTTTCTGCAACGCAATTGATGAAGAACTATGTGATAGATAATTGTGTGTGTTGGGCAAGTCAGTACTTTAGGAAAATCTTGCTTAAACTTTACACTTTTATGCATAAAAGACATAAAAAAGGAAATTTGTGACTTTTAATTAAGAATGATCTCTTTTTGACTTAGCCAGCAATGTACCTAAAATTCATAAACGTTACAGGCTATTGTCAATGTTGTTGATTACTATTCATAACTTGACAGTTAAGATCTTATTCCTGTTTGACACTTGACTCAGAACATGAACAAATCAAACTTATACTTATATGGATGCTTGATTTCTATTGGATAGATTTCAAAGTAGTGGAAGGTACTATTCATGCTATATGAGATAAAGAATAATTAATATGCTTCAGCTGTGAACTCTGAGATCTTGTCTCGTAAGACAGAACCACGTCTTGCTCTGGAGCTACTAGCAATTGATGGTTGCTCACAAACAGAAAAGATGTATTTCTTCAAGAATCTAAGCCATGGTAGAACAACCAAATTACCATGGAATCTCATAATTCCAGTATTATATGGGTAGCACAAATTAGACTTAAAGTATTTAATAAATAAAGAAGATGACAAGTGTTCTATGGGTGTGAGATTGGGTGGTAGATCTGGAAAAAGCTGTGAGAGGAAAGTAAAAATGGTGAAAACAATGTATACAAAATACTCAAAGATTTAATGAAAACGTGCATGGCACATTTGCACACCCTTAGTATCCTTGCACATCATATTTATTGTTAACTTTGTTTCTTAATGGTTGCTATGCTGATTTGATCAGATGGAATCCCAATGTAATTTGAATTTCAATATTTTGTTCTGGCTAAAATTTTTAGCATTCTACTGAATAAAAGCAATAGTACTAGAGAACAGTGCTGCCTCATTCCTGATTTTAGAATAAATTCCTACAGTTTTCCCTGTTTATTGTATCATTAAGTAAAGGATTATCACATGTAGCTTTTATTACATTAAAGACTATTTACTTTAAAGAATATAGAATTTTTTAAATGTTTATTTTTTAATACAATAGTATTATTGTAGGATTTTGTCCTTAATTCTGCTTAACTTAAATTTTAATTTATTGTTTTTGTGATATACTAAGGTTTTCTACCTTAGACATTCACAATTCTTGTTCCTTTATATTTAGTATACATAGATATCTGATAAAGTCATTATTAATATTCTTTTGTTCTCTGTTCTTTTATACTGTCACTTTATTTTCTAAATTAATTTTCTTATATAAGTTTGACAAGGGAT
>JADRCC010556906.1:0-10237 GCA_019843855.1 Hylomyscus alleni | reverse complement strand
TTTTTTCATTAATTTATTTATTCATTCATATTACATCCAGATCACAGTCACCCCACTCTCTTCCTAGTCTCCCCTCAAACCTCTCCTTCTCCAATTCCTCTCTCCCCAGAGTATCCCAGCCAGGTATAGTAGTTGGCATCTCTGGTCCCTAATGGACTACAAGACACCTGGCCAGGCTCTTCTTGCTTTTAAAGTCTGTTGAGAAGTCTGGTGTAATACCAATAGGTCTGTCTTTATATGTTACTTGGCCTTTATCCCTTGTGGCTTTTGATATTCTTTCTTTGTTATTATGTACATTCAGTGTTTTGATTATTATGTGGCAGGAGGATTTATTTATATATTTGTTTGTTTGTTTTGTCCAATCTATTTATTTTAAACTTCTTATATGTTTATAGGCATCTTTCTTTAGATTATAGAAATTTTCTTGTATGATTTTGTTGAAAATATTTCCTGGGCCTTTGAGCTGGGAATTTTTTCCTTCATCTATTCGTATTATTTTTAGGTTAAGTCTTTTCATGGTGTCCCAAATTTCCTGGATTTTTTTGTATCAGAAACTCTCTAGATTTAACATTTTGTTTGACTAATGTATCAATTCCTTCCGTTGTACCTTCTATAACTGATATTCTGTTGTCCGTCTCTTGTATTCTGTTGGTGATGCTTGCATCTATTGTTTCTGCTCTCTTCTCGAGGTTTTCCATCTCAGGGTTCTATCAGTTTGTGTTTTCTTTATTACTTCGATTTTGAATTTTGGGTCTTGAACTGTTTTGTCTTTTCCTTCCCCTGTTTGATTGTATTTTCCAATATTTCCTTAAGGGGTTTATTCATTTCCTTTTAAAGGCCTCTATTATTTTTAGAAGATTGGATTTAAGGTCATTTTCTTGGGCTTCAGTTGTGTTAATATATTTGGGGCTTGCTGTAGTAAGATAGCTAGGTTCTGGTGGCTCCATATTGCCCTGGCTCTTGTTGACTGTGTTTTTAAGCTGTCCTTTAGCCATCTGCTTGTCCCTGGTGTTGGCAGGCCACCTGCAATGCAGGCAGAGTTGTGGGCCAGAAAATGGAGTATAAGGGAGCACTTGCAGTTTCTCTCTGTTGGGAGTGATTTATGGGGACATGAGAGCAAGGGATTTATGCCTTGCTATCTCACCTGACAGTCTCTGATGGCAGCAGGACTCTTGAAATGCAGGTATAGCTGTGGGCTAGAAGTGGTGTACAGAGGTGACAGAGCACTGGGCTAACCGAGGAGACCCAGCAGGCAGGAGCTTGGGGTTTGGGGATCTCACCGTGTTATTCTGTGTAGCAGCAGGCTTCTGGAGATGCAGGCAGACCTGTGGCCTGGGGAATGGAGTACACAGGAGTCAGGGCATAGCTCACAGCTCCAGCGTCATTGGGGATCTTACCTAATAGTCCCTGATGACAGCAAGTTCTGCTCTACAAAATTTTAAGTACACATGCATGTGTGCATGTATACATGTAAGTGCCATGCTGTCCTGACAAACAGAGGCATGACATGCCCGGGAACTGGAGTTGCAGGTGATTGTGAGCTGCTTACTATGGGTGTTAAAAACTGAACCCAGGTCCTCAGGAAGGTCAGCACATGCTCTGAACTGTTGAGCCATCTCTCCACCCCGCTTTGGGAAGTTTTCAATCGAATTATTTTAGAGGATTTTCAATGCAGCAAAATCAACTTGTCTTTCAGAAGATAAATATTTAAAAGTGAGCAAGTTAAATTATCTTTATTTCTTCCTGTACATCCCTAGTTTGTATGACAGACATGAGGGGCCTGGTAACTGTGTGAGGGACATTGTTTGGAAGAGCAAGTACAATCCAATGATGCCACTGAAGAAAGAGATGATGGACAGGAAGGAGTAATCACTGTGTACACATCATTCACTTTATACCTGAAAGAAGAGATCAGGTGTGTGGTGGCACAGAACCAAAGATCAGGGCTGGAGAACCCAGGAAGGCTCATTTGTTCTGGGAAATGACTGAGATAAGTATTTGTACTCACACACTCAGATGGCTTATGACTAAGTACTTCTGCCATCTCTACCTGTGGAGAGATTGGGTGGTAGAAGGAAACAGCTCTGATAAGATGTCTGCAGAAGCCATCTTAAAGAGAGGAATCTTAAAGTGAGGAATCTTAAAGAGAGCAAAATACCATCTGTACTGGCTGGTTTTGTGTCAACTTGACACAAGCTGGAGTTATCACAGAAAAAGGAGCCTCTCTTGAGGAAATGCCTCCATGAGATCCAGCTTTAAGGCATTTTCTCAATTAGGGAGGGCTCATTGTGGGTGATGCCATTCCTGAGCTGGTAGTCCTGGATTCTATAAGAAAGGAAGCTGAGTAAGCCAGGGGAAGCAATCCAGTAAGCAGCACCCCTCCATGGCCTCTGCATCAGCTCCTGCCTCCAAGTTCCTACACTGAATTCCTTTCCTAACTTCCTTTAGTGCAAGTGTAAGCTGAATAAACCCTTTTCCTCTCCAACTAGCTTCTTGGTCATGATGTTTTATGCAGAAATGCAACTTGACTAAGACACCTCACAGAGTTGCTCTAAGTGACGACTTCTTCCAGGCCGTAAAGGTAGGTCATAGAAAAAAAAAAAGAGTAGAAATCTCTTCAGGCTGAAGCAGTCCTCCTGAAGACTGGCAGTTGAGGAATCTCCTCACCTGCATTTGCGGCATTTGAGGAAGGAATCTTTTGTGTTAGAAGCTATCTCTGGGTATTGCATCCCAGCATCTGAGGAAGGCGTCCTTTGTGACAGAAAATAGTTTGGTACTGCATTTTGACATCTACCTGTCCATCTTGGAGCTAATGCCTATAGTCATGTAGTCCTACACTCATGAAAGACTTGAGTTCTGCTGCTCAAGGAAACTATGTTTCTCATTCATACAGGAACTTAAAATTATCAAGTTGCATAATCCAGCTATGCTCTATTTAAGGAGAATATAGAAGCAAATGACTCTATATTCCTCCAGATACTGCCATACTTCACAGATCCTAGACACAGAGAAGGGTTACAGACAGTTGAGCTCCTGTGTGAGACCAACAGCACCCAAAGGATGCAGGTTTCTATGGGTTAGTACAGCTATGTGGACATCACTGTCAAGACCCTGACTCTCGTCTGCTTGTGTCTTTCTGAGCTCTACCATCCTTAGCTCTGCAGTCTTCAAAAAAATGGGATGAAGGCATGCAGGTGGACAAGTCATCCATCTCCACGGTGATCTTAAGCCTGGAGCCAAGGTTATGTTCACCAACTCACACTAGCAATGGTTAGGTCAGTCGTGACTTCTTTTTTCACAGCGAATCTTCCTTTTGTCCAAGAAAGGGTAGCTGTCTGGTTCAAATCCGAACAATTGTTTGAAGCCATCAATTTACCAAATTGACATTTAACAAAATTCTGTGCACATGAAGAGTGAAAGAAATGATGAATTGCCCTCACAAAGGAAAACGTCCAAAGTGCACAAACAGCCTTGGCTGCAAAGCACCTTCCTGCTGCTCTTGCTCATTCATTCTTTCCATGAGGTTGGTTCTTTATGTACAGTTTGATGTGAAAATAAAGAAAGCCCAGTCTTCTGAGGCAAAGACAATAATTTAATAAGCACCAGGTCCAAATGATAGGAATCCTGTCTATCAGTCACAAACAACCACACCTGCGTCATTAAACTGTTTACCTACAGGTCATGCACTTTTAGACCAAAATTGCTAAGCACCACAGAGGAAGATACCCAGTGGGGGATAAGGAAGAGTTCTACACTAAGCAAGGCAGCCAGGGAACTGCTAGGTAAATTGAAAAGCTACTCAAATATTATATATTATTAGTATTCCTATCCTGGGAATGCACGTGTGAAAGCAACGTATGACAGTACGAATGGGCTGAGAAGAGTAGGTAAGAAAGCTGGCATGCGTGAGGCAGCACCCACATGCACAGCATGCATGTGGCATTACCTACATGCACACCATCCATCAATAAACTCAGTGTGTTCATTGCAGTGAGCTGAAAGACAAAGGCTTAGCTCTGAGTTCACCTACAGAAATTCTAACCCTGCTTCCTCAGTGCACACTTTTTCCTCTATTGGAGACACTTCTCCATAACTTGTTTCTTGTCTCTAAGGAGCTGGGAAGCCTTGGGCTCATGTTGCCTTACTTCAAATAGAAACCAATTCAATTAAAGTTCAAGATGGCTAAGTGTTCAGGTGCCTTTTAAACTATATGATAATAGCATTATATATGTGTGTGTGTGTGTGTGTGTGTGTACATATACATATACATGTATGTGTGTGTGTATATATATATATCTCTGAGATTTAGTGTGTGTGTGTGTGTGTGTGTGTGTGTGTATATATATATATATATATATATATATATATATGTACCTCTGAGATTTAGTGTGTGTGTGTATACACATTAAATCTCATATATATATTTCATATATAGTATATATATATATGTGCATATACACATTCACTGAATCTCAGAGGCACTTCCACATTGTCTTGTCATTCCTCTGAGTGAAAATGATTTTAAGTTATCTGGTTATAAGAATCTAATATGAGTGAGTCTGGGGAGAGGGGAGGGGTGGGAAGGGAACTGGGAGGAATTGTGAGAGAAAAACCTGTGGTTGGAGAGTATTGAAAACAGAAATCTTAAAAATAATGATGATGTTCTAAAACAAACAAAGAATCCAATCTGAGACCCTGGGCATAAATCTGACTCAGCCTTATCTATGACTTTACAACAATATGCAGCTTCACTGTGTGGAGCCCAGGGTGGTATCAAAGAGTGCAAGGGAATATATTGTTGGTTCTTTGCTGTCCACAGACTAGGGAAATATCACATCTAGGAAACTAGTATGAAGGATGCTGTTTCCTTGGGTAAGGAGGAAGCAAGGTGGCCCCATTTACTCTGTTCTAGACTCAGCTGACAGCTGCTCTCAGAAGAAGTAATCAAGTCCTCTGGAGAAAGAAAAGGAGCTTTGAGTGATAAGCCACTACTGGATGCTGTGGGATGCCCTGGTCACTCAGTGCCAGTAGAATGGAGTATTTGAGCACATCACAATGTGGATGGATTTAGATCTACCTCACTGGGGAAGTCCTGTGTTCACCCTCCAGCCTAAAGGCTGATAAATACCTCCTTTATTGGTATAAAATACTGCCATGACAAACAAAGACTTGGTGCAGAGATACAATCCGATTTTTATTCGTATCCTTACAGGATCATAAGCACACACCGTGATAAAAGGTTCAGTATTTCAGAGTGAGGAGGATGGGGGATGCTCATAGGGAAGAGTAGTAAGCCCATCAGACTCTCTGAGGAACTATAAGCAGTTCTTAGTTGTTGGAAGAAAGAGACTCATTCTTCAGTCATGTGGCTACCTGTAAGTTGTCCTTACTTGAGCAAATAACATATAACCCACGCTCACGCAGGTAACTGGAATTACCTGGAGCACTATTGTCTGGCAACAGCTCTGCCGGCCTACATCAGGCCTGCTGAACAAGGAACATCCAAGTTAGATCCCTTCCCCCAGTTCCAGTGCCTATCCCTCGGGCATGCCCAGGTGCCCAGATCTAGCTGCAGGCTGCCAGACTCCCCACTCCCAGCTCCATTTGTCTGGCCACACCATCACATCTGTTAAACAAACAAACAAATAAAAAAAACCCCATCGGACCTGCTCCACCAAGAACATCCAGTCCAAGGCTGACCACTGGAGTCCAACTGCACAGGGAACATCCAGATTTGGCTTACCTTCTCAATATCTGCTACACTGGAAACTTCCAAGGACTGCCAGATAGCTAAAGGGCAGCTTAAAAAATGAACAAACAAGGGTCAGGGCAACATGGTACCTTCAGAGCACAGCTATCTATCCTACTATAGTAATCCCAGGATATCCTAACATAACCAAAGCACAAGAAAATGACCTCCAATCCAACATTATAATGATTATAGATGCCTGTAGAGAGGAAATGAATAAATCCTACAAAGAAATACAGGAAAATACAATAAAACAGGTGAAGGAAATGAATGAAACTGTTCATGACCTCAAAATGGGAGTAGAAGCAAAAAAGAAAATATGAACTGAGGCAAACCTGGAGATGGAAAATGTAGGAAAGAGATCACCAACAGAATTCAAGAGATGAAAAACAGAATCTTAGGAGTAGATGATAAAATAGAAGCAATTGATATACCAGTCAAAGAAAATGTTAAATCTAAGATATTCCTAACACAACATATAGGAAATCTTGGAATACTATGACAAGACCTAACTTAAGAATAATAGTAATAAAAAAAGAAGAGTCCCAGTTCCAAGGACCTGCAAATATTTTCAACAAACTCATAGAAGAAAAATTCCCCAACCTAAAGAAAGAGATGCCTATAAACTTACAAGAAGCTTAGAGAACACCAATTAGATTGGAACAGAAAGAAAATCCCCCTGCCACATATTAATCAAAATACACAATCTATAGATCAAAGAAAGAATATTAAAAGCTACAAGGAAAAAAAGGCCAAGTAACATACAAAAGCAGACATACCAGAATTATACCAGACTTCTCAACAGAGACTCTAAACACTAGAAGGGCCTGGACTGATGTCTTTCAGACACAAAGAGACCACAGATGATAACCTAGACCAAGGAAAACTCTCAATCACCATAGATTGAGAAAACAAGATATTCCAAGACAAAACTAGAATTAAACAATGTCTTTTCACAAATCCAGCCCTACAGAAAATACTTGAAAGAAAACTCTAACCCAAGGACATTAACTACATGCAAGAAAACACAGGAAATAAACCATTCCACACAAAAATAATATTTTGTTTCTAAAAATAAAGAGAAACATGCACACACTCACACAAGTGCACATGTATGCTCTCTCTCTCTCTCTCTCTCTCTCTCTCTCTCTCTCTCTCTCTCACACACACACACACACACACACACACACACATACACACACACTAACAGCACAAACATCAAAATACCGGGAAATAAAAAATTAGCAGTCTTTGGCCATTAATATCTCTCAAGATATTGAATACAAGAAACATATCTCAGTAAGAAAGATAGACATTACCTAAATGTAAAGGGCTGGAAAAAGTTTTCCAAGGAAACAGAGCCAAGAATCAATCAGGAGTAGTCATTCTAATATCTAATAAATAGACTTTTGATAAAAATTAATCGAAAGAGATAGGGAAGGACACTTCATACTTATCAAAGGAAAAATCCACCAAGATAACATCTCAGTTCTGAACACCTATGCCCCAAATGTAAGTGTACCCACATTCATAAAAGAAACATTGCTGAAGCTTAAATGACACATTGAACCTCACACATTAATAGTGGGAGGCTTCAACACCCCATTCTCACCAATGGACAAGTCATTGGGATGGAAAATAAACAGAGAAATAATTAAACTAACTGGCATTATGGATCAAATGAACCTAACAGATATCTACGGAATATTTCAGATTATACCTTCTTCTCAGCACCTCATGAAAACTTCTTTAAAGTTGACAATATAGTCAGTCATAAAGCAAGACTGAGCATATACAAAAAAATAAATAGCACCTTGTATCCTATCTGACAACCATGGATTAAAGTTGGACTTCAACAAAAACAGAAACAATAGAAAGTCATGGAAACTGAACAACTCTCAAGTCAGTCATAATTGTCATGGATCATAGGGTCAGGAATGAAATAAATAAAGACTCTAGAATTCAATGAAAATGAGGCACAATATATCTAATTTATGGAGCACAATGAAAGCAGTGCTTAGAGGAAAGTTCATAGTATTAAGTGCTTTCATAAAGTAATTAGAAAGTTTTCATTCTAGCAATTTAAAAGTTCACCTGAAAGCTCTAGAAAAACAAAGCAAACACAGTGAAGAAAAGTAGAGGGTAGGTAATAATCAAATGCAGGACTGAAATTAACCAATTATAAACAAAGAGAACAATACAAAGAGTCAATGAAACCAAGAGCTGTTTTTTTTGAGAAAATCACCAAGATAGACAAACCCTTAGCCAAACTAACTAAAAGACAGAGACAGTATCCAAGTAAACAGTTTCAGAAATAAAAAGGGAGACACAACAACAGACAATGAGGAAATTCAAAGAATCATTAGGTCTTACTTCAAAAGCCTATACTCTACAAAACTGGAGAATCTTAATGAAAAGGATGATTTTCTAGATACCACTTACCAAAAATATATCAAGATCAGGTAAACTATTTAAAATAATCCTATAATACCTAAAAAAAAAAAAAAAGTAGAAGCAGTTATTAAAAGTCTCCCAGCCAAAAAAAAAATCCCAGGGTCACATAGTATTAGTGCAAAATTCTACCAGACATTCAAAGAAGAGCTAATACCAACACTCTTCAAACTATTCCACAACGTAGAAAGAGAAGGAACATTGCCAAAATCATTCTATGAGAACACAGTCAACCTGATCCTTAAGCTACACAAAAAACTCAACAAAGAAAGATTATTTCAATTTCCCTTATAAATATTGATACAAAAATACTCAATAAAATACTGGCAAATTAAATCCAAGAACACATCAAAAACATCATCCTCCATGATCAAGCAGGCTTCATGTCAGGATGCTGGTGTGGTTCAATATACAAAATTCTATCAACATAATCTACTATATAAACAAAGTGAAAGAAAAAATCACAAGATCATCTCACCAAAAGTTGAAAAAATCCTTTGACAAAATCCAATAGCTCTTGATTTTTAAAAGTCTTAGAAAGATCAGAGATATAAGATGCATACATAAACATAATAAAAGCAACACACCAGCAAACCAATAACCAACATTAAATTCAGTGGAGAGAAACTTAAAGCAGTTCCACTAAAATGAGGACAAGACAAGGTTGCCCACTCTCTCCCTGTCTGTTCAATATAGTTCTTGAAATTCTAGCTAGAGCAATAAGTCAAATAATGGAGTTCAAGGACATGCAAATTGGGAAGCTACATGCCAATGCATTACTATTTGCAGAAGATATGATAGTATGCATGAGTGAAAAATTCTACCAGAAAACTCCTACAGCTGATAAACCCCTTCAGCAAAGTGGCTGAATACAAAATCAACTCCAAAGAATCAGTAGACTTCCTTTACACAAATGATATATGGGCTGAGAAAGAAATTAAGAAAACAACACCCTTTATAATAGTCACAAATAATACAAAATATCTTGATGTAACTCTAACCAAGCAAATGAAAGAATTGTATGATAAGAACTTCAATTCTCTGAAGAAAGAAATTGAGGAAGATATTAGAAGATGGAAAGATCTCTCCTGGTCATGGACTGGTAAAATTAAAATCATAAAAATGGCCATCTTACCAAAAGCAATCTACAGAGTCAATGCAACCTCCATCAAAATTGCAAGACAATTCTTTACAAACCTTGAAAGAGCAATTCTCAACCTCATATGGAAAAAGAAAAGAACAAAAACCAAAACAGGATAGCTAAAATAATCCTGTAAAAAACAAAACAAAACAAAACAAGACAAACAAAAACAAAAGACAAAACAAAACTTCCGAAAGTATCATGATGCCTGATTTCAAGCAATGCTACAAGGAAATAGTAATAAAAACTGGACAATATTGACATAAAAAACAACAGGTTGATCAATGGAATAAAATTGAAGATCCAGAAATAAACCCACACATTAATTGAAACTTGGTATCTGACAAAGATGCCAAAACCATACAATGAAAAAAAGAAAGAATCGACAAATGGTTCTAGTCTAACTGGATATCTACATGTAGAAGAATGCAAATATATATATATATATATATATATATATATATATATATATCTCACCATGCACAAAGCTCAAGTCCAAGTTGACCAAGGACATCAACATAAAACTAGACTAAATGTAGTAGAAGAGAAAGTGGCAAATAGCCTTGAAGTCATTGGTACAAGAAACAAATTTCTGAACAGAATACTAATGGTTCAGGCAATTAAGGTCAACAATTAATAACTAGGACCCCATGAAGAGAAAAGCTTTTGCAAGGATAAGGACACCATCAACAGCATAAAATGGCAGCCTAACAGATGAGGAAATTATCTTCACCAACACTGCATCTGACAGTGGGCTAATATTGAAAACTAAAGAAATTAGACTCCAACAAACCAACTAACCCTGTTGCGGATAGCCCTGGGGCCAATTATATTTGATCCATTCTCTTGTGAGGGACTGTGAACAAGGAATGAGTCAATACTCAGGAGATTTCCTG
>JADRCC010556905.1:0-23548 GCA_019843855.1 Hylomyscus alleni | reverse complement strand
CTATACAGGTGGTGGATGTGAACGACAATGCCCCGAAACTCACCATATCTTCGCTCACTAGTTCCATCCCAGAAAATGCTCCTGAGGCTGTAGTTGCTGTTTTCAGTGTTTCTGACCCAGATTCTGGGGATAATGGAAGGATGGTGTGTTCTATTCAGAATGAACTTCCATTTCTTTTAAAGCCCACATTCGAGAATTATTATACTTTAGTAACAGAGGGGCCACTTGATAGAGAGAGCAGAGCTGAATACAGCATCACAGTCACTGTCACCGACCTGGGCACCCCCAGACTCACAACCCACCATATCATAACAGTGCAGGTGTCCGACATCAATGACAATGCTCCCACCTTCACCCAAACTTCCTACACCATGTTCGTCAAGGAGAACAACAGCCCGGCCCTGCACATAGGCACCATCAGTGCCACAGACTTAGATTCAGGTTCCAATGCCCACATCACCTACTCGCTGCTGCCACCCCACGACCACCAGCTGGCCCTCCACTCGCTCATCTCTATCAATGCAGACAACGGACAGCTGTTCGCGCTCAGGGCACTGGACTATGAAACCCTGCAGGCCTTCGAGTTCCATGTGGACGTCACAGACGGAGGCTTACCCGCGCTCAGCAGCCAGGCTCTGGTGCAGGTGGTGGTGCTGGACGACAATGACAATGAGCCCTTCGTGCTCTACCCATTGCAGAATGCCTCTGCGCCCTGCACTGAGCTGTTACCCAGAGCTGCGGAGCCAGGCTACTTAGTCACCAAGGTGGTGGCAGTGGACCGAGACTCTGGTCAGAATGCCTGGCTATCGTTCCACCTGCTTAAGGCCACGGAGCCCGGGCTGTTCAGCGTGTGGGCACACAATGGCGAGGTGCGCACCACCAGGCTGCTTAGCGAGCGCGATGTACCCAAGCACAAGCTGCTGTTGGTGGTCAAGGACAATGGCGATCCTCCGCGCTCTGCCAGTGTCACATTGCAGGTGCTGCTGGTGGATGGCTTTTCACAGCCCTACCTGCCTCTGCCTGAAGTCATGCGGGACCCTGTTCAGGAAGATTATGATGCTCTCACGCTGTACCTGGTCATTGCCTTAGCATCTGTGTCTTCACTCTTCCTCTTGTCTGTCCTGCTCTTCGTGGGGATGAGGCTGTGCAAGAGGGCCAGGGCGGCTTCTCTGGGTGTCTGCTCTGTGCCTGAGAGGCAATTTCCTGGTCACCTGGTAGATGTTAGCAGAACTGGGACTCTGTCCCAGAGCTACCAGTATGAGGTGTGTCTGACAGGAGACTCTAGGACTGGTGAGTTCAAATTACTCAAACCCATGGTCCCCAACCTAATGGTTCAAGACGTTGGGAGAGAATTGAGGGATAGTTCCCCCTGCAGGGATAGCTTTGTTTTCAGCTAACTATTGTATTTGTTTGAGTGAATTTGTTTTTGATGAACCTATTGCACTATGGTTCTCTTAAGAAAGTGAATGGCTTTAAATAAGCAGTTACACTGTAGTCAAAGCATATGCATGTTTTCCATTATCAATGCTTACTTCTTTCTTGGTATCTACTACACTCAGTACTTTTAGTTTTAATTGATATTAAGAGCATGACTTATGTTCTGCTTTGTGCATGTATCACAGAACAAAATTTATTTTATGTCATCTGATTTTGTTTTGTATTGTTTTCAAAACAGGGTCTCATTATGTAGCTCTGGCTATCCTGAAACTCATTATAATAGACCAGGATGGCCTCAAACAGACATCCATCTCTCTCTGTCTCCCAATTGCCAGCTACTTTACATGTTTTACCACATAACTTCAATTTTTATAGCCAAGGAGTTCACATTTTATTTTTCTATTTCCCTTTATTTTGTTAGGATTGGGTATTTAATATAGCATCTCTTCCACATTAAACATATATTAGTGAGTTTTTATCATAGCTGAAATCATTTTATTGAGTAGCCATGAGCATATTTGTCTTCTGAATTATAAACAATCCCTGTATTAAAATATTGTGACACTAGATTTGTACTTTTTTGTTCTTATGAGACTTACATACGCTAGAGATTATCTGCATTATTTGCTCGCCACACACCTAGCACATTGTTCTATAAATAATATTAATTTTAGCAATTTCCTTTGTAAATACTAAAGATACAGTCTTCTATGTTAATAATTTGTCATCTCTGTCACTAAATAAAAGTGTTAAGAGAGTAAGACTACAGTCAGTAGTAGACTATGCATGTCTGTCAGGCCTTAGGTACATTTCTAAGTAGCAAAGAAACAAGCAAGCCAACAAATAACCAAGTCCTGTTAAATAATTGCTTGACACAATCCTATTTTAAAACTAATCTGAGTAACAGAAGTAACCACTGAAGTGCTCCAAAGAATCAAGACTTTAATGATCTCATTTTGTTGAAGAATTTCTTTTTATTCATCCTTTTGTCCTACAAATAAAAGTGTAAGTGTAGCCTTTGTGGGTCTTGTGCTAATCTCAGTTGTCAGCTTGAGATCTAGAACCTCTGGGCACACCTATGAAGGATTATCTTGCTTAGGTTAATCGAGGTGGGATGGCTAGCCATGGAAGACCATTTTGGGTGGCACCATTCCCTACGCTGGGATCCTGGACTAAATGAAGAGGAGAAAATGGGCTGAGCACAGTGCGCATTGCCTCTTCTTCCTGCCTGGAGTTGCAGTGTGGCCACTTGCTTCAGGCTTCTATCTTTTAACTTCCTAATCATGGTGTAATCCTGCACTGGGAGACAAAACAAACCTTTCCTTCCAGTTTGCTTTGGTTGTGTATTTTATCATAGAAACAGGAAAAGTAGCTGAGTCAGGTTGCAGGGTCGCATGGTGCTGGATACCATGCCCAGAGAGTTGTGCATTGTAAGCATGCTGGTCACCGTGGCCCTGCCTCTGGTTTATATTAACACACACGTTTCCTTTGCTTTCCCCACAGCTTCTCTTCACCTTTCAAAAGAGCCAGGGAATTTCTGGAAATTTCAGCAGTCTATTTGACCCTGGGTATTAGTTCGCAGAAATTTTCACTTCATGTTGCTTTGTAGATGTGGAAAGCAAGACAGTTCCTTGAATGATATTTGATTAATTCCTAATATGTTATTTAGTCCAACTTTAAAGTATTCTCAGTCAATTTAATTTTTCGATTGTGCTGACTGCTGCATAATTCAAAAGTATTTGTTCTTAATTGATTTGAATTATAATGAATTTAACTGAATTATGAGTTACTTGTATTCAGTAACCTAAATAAACTTATTATGTGATTTCTAAGTTGGTAAGTTTGTATGGATACAACTGCGAGAAAGCTTTGTTGAACTTTTTGCAGAATATGAGCAATCAAAGAGTGTAGAGAGCTAATTCCCTTCAAGTCAGAATCCTAACGGCAGATTAACGAACCTCCAAACTGACAGCACTTGCCTTTAACCAATTGGAAACAGTTTCAGCTAACTGACAGTTTACTACGTCATTCAGGTCTATAAAAGGGAGCTGGCTCCGAGGAGTTTTGAGGCATTCTTGCTTTGGCACACTTTTGCTTAGAAGCATTTTGCTTTGGGATACTTTTGCCTGGAGGCATTCTTGCCTCGGGGCTTTTACCTTGGGACACTTGCTTTGGGACACTTTTGCCTTGGGGTTTATTTGCCCTGGGGTCTCAGACTTGCTTATTAATCTTGGCATGGGTTTATCCTTAGACTTGGAACTTAATGGCAATTAGCATTCACTCTGGATATAAGCTGTTTTCTCCCTCCTATTACTCCCTCGCAACATTGTTTTCCCCTTACCTAATGTAACTTTTCCCTTAAAGTAAATAAAGTCCTGATTAAGTCACTTAGGAAGGAATTGGTGTCGTTTTGCCTTTTAACCCTGCTGGTTAGGGTAACCCCAAGAGGCAAACGACAAAAGAGTTTGGTTTATAATCTAATATCTGTACTTATGTTTTTCATTTTATGCATTCACTGCACAAACCAATGGGTTTCCTTATGAATTTGTCATGCATGTATATAATGTATACACATTGATTTTGTTTACCCTTTATTTGTTTTTTATATCTCAAGCATCACTCCTCTGGAGTTTAAATATTTGCATCTTTCCCTGAAATAATGTTTTCCCCCTAAGGATATGATGAAGTATAAAAGGAAAATGGCTGACAATTTCTTACCTTGATATGTAAGTTTTGGTTATTTGGCTTCAAAATTGAAGTGAAAAAGATGTAAAGTTGAGAAAAACTAAGGACTAACAAAACATATCAGTAAGACTTAAATATGACAACCAACTGTAATGACTTGCCCACTTTGTGATAAATACCTATTCTGGTGTGGTGTCTAGCATTCAGAATGCCAGCCCAAAGTAAAATCAAACAAACAAATGAGCTATTATAGGCCAATAGTAAGGCATTGGCCTCTTAGAGAAAAGTCTCTAGGTTCAATCTCCCTAGAATTACAAAGAAATATTCTCTCTCTTCCTTCATGACCAAAAGTCACAAAATATATTTTCAAATATGAAGTTAAAGATTATGCATGTGTTTGCTAGAATTCCCTACCAAATTAGATGGGTTATCTGACAGCAGAAAACAACTATAAAAATTGACTAACTGTCACATGCTATCTCTTCAAAGCAACAGGAAGCCAATTATATGAGAACTGAGTCCTACAGATGTGTTCTCAAAGAGTAATCAACAGCTGGGCAGTGGTGGCCTTTAATCCTAGCACTTGGGAGGCAGAGGCAGGTGGATTTCTGAGTTCGAGACCAGCCTGGTCTACAGAGTGAGTTCCAGGACAGCCAGGGCTATACTGAGAAACCCTGTCTAGAAAAGAAAAACAACAATAAAAAGAATAATCAACAGGTGCATGATGTAGACAATAATTCAGTAGCTCTGACAGAAGGGAGGACTCAAGTGCAGGGCCAGTTTTCCTTGTCACTTGTCAACTCAGCACCAGGAGAGAAGACTAAAACTGAAACTTAAAAACTCTCCGAAGGCAGAATGAGATCCTGTACAAAGTACACAGAGTAGAGGTTGGGATCTCTCTTCAAAGTACAGAGAATTCATGTTTGTAACTTGAAACTTGTCATAGTCAGATGCTTGGAAGAGAACCCTGATTCAGTTCATCAACAGTTTGGATTAGAGTGACTGCACAGGATAGTGCTCTATCAAGCTCAGAGCAAAGGGTGAGCTCCTCCCAGAGGAGGACAATAGTATCATGACCATCTCAGATTTTTCATAAATATCTAACAATCAGTAGATGCACATTACAAACTAAATAATATAAAGAAAAACAAGAAGAGAAAACATAATTCTCTGACCTAGAAAATCTATATGCCAAAATCAACTAAAAATGTCAATAAATAAGAAGGGTTAATAGTTTTGAAACAAGGAACAATTAAGCAAACAAATAAAAAGATAATTTCATAAGCGAATTGAAATTTAAGACTAAAATTCAATTCCATAACAAAGAATATATGTGTATAAAACTATATAAATTGTACAACACCATAGGAATGAACAAATTCAGCATTACTGGATGAGATGCATGATTATATGAGTTACCTAAAATAAATATGGAGGAAAAGGTTCAGAGTTTAAGAGCAGTGGATCTTAGATCAGTTTTCAGCACCCACTGCTTGTCAGATTATCACAACTGTCTTTAACTCTACCTCTGAGAGATCCAACACCCTCTTTAAGAACAGTCATACATACATTCACATACACACAAAACACCAAAAGGAGATCAAGGAGATACAAATTGGAAAGAAAAAAAGTCAAAATATCACTATTTCCAGATGATGTAATAGTATACATAAGCAAACCCTAAAATTCCACCAGAGAACTCCTATAGTTGATAAAGATATAAGATTTATATTATATCACAGGATATAAGATTAGCTCAAACAAGTCAGTAGCCTTCCTTTATACAAATGATAGGCCAGATGAGAAAGAAATTAGAGAAACAACCCCCTTCACAATAGCCACAAATAGTATAAAATATCTTGATGTAACTCTTACCAAGCAAATGAAAGATCTGTATGACAAGAACTTCAAATTCCTGAAGAAAGAAATCAAAGAAGATCTCAAAATATAGGAAGATTTCCCATGCTCATGGATTGGTAAAATTAACATAGTGAAAATAGCCATTTTACCAAAAGCAATCTACAGATTCGATGATATTCACATCAAAATTCCAGCACAATTCTTCACAGACATGGAAAGAGTAATTCTCAACTTCATATGGAAAAACAAAAATCCAGGATAGCCAAAAAAATTCTCAACAATAAAAGACCTTGGGAAATCAATATCCCTGACCTCAAGCTGTACTACAGAGCAGTGGTGATGAAGAGCACATAATATTGATACAGAGACAAACAGGTGGATCAATGGAATAGAACCAGAGACCCAGAAATAAACCCACACACATGTGGACACTTTATCATTGACAAAGAAGCCAGAAACATACAGTGGAAAAAGAAGACACTTCAATAAATGGTACTGGTTCAACTGGCAGCCTGTGTGTAGAAGAATGAAAATAGATTCATATTTATGACCTTGTACAAAGCTCCAGTCCACATAGATCAATGACCTAAACATAAAACCAGATACACTGAATCTAATAGAAGAGAAAATGGAAAAGAGCCTCGAATTCATTGGCACAAAATAAATAAAAACAAATATTTTTAGAACATTTTATAAACAGGAGAAGCTGGGGAGGTGGCTCACTGGTTAAGACCACTTCCTGCCTTTCCGAAGGTCCCAGGTTTAGACTATCTATAACTCTTGTTCTAGGGGATTTTACAGTCTGCGTGGGGACCCACAAAAGAGATTTTACTCAACAACAACAAAAATGAGCTATCAATCTACAGAAAGCCATTGAGAAACTTATGTGCACACTTGTAAGGCATAGAAGCTATGTTGAAAAAATCCAATATTGTAAAATTCTATGACATTCTTGGAAAATGTAAAACTATGGGGGCAGAAAAATTATCAGTCCATTCCAAAGACTAATGACAATGAGAAAGATAGGTTTACAGGATGGTGTTGGGGAAAGTCAGTGAAATGACAATATTCTAAAAATATGTGCATGTAGAATTAAATTTATCCATGCCCATGGACTGTATAGGATCAAGAAGGAACCTGAATTTAAAATATGGACTCAGTGGTAAACAAATAGGCTCATAAATTGTAACAAATACACTAGTGTGACAGGGGTACTTATAATGAGGAAGGTTGCACATGGAGCGGACAGGGTATGTTAGATTTATGTGCATTTCCCAGTCATTTTCTGTGATTTTAAAATTATTCATTAAAAGTAGACTTAAAAAAAAGACTTTCTTATCAACAAAATCTGTGATGAATCTGGAGTAATGAAGACAACAGTGTAGAACATGATCTTCAGAAAGAAGACTGGAACACTGGGCCAAACCTATAACCACCCTGATTTAGGACATGAATATCCTCTCACGAGGGGTGCATCACCTTGTAGTGTGTAACATGATGTATTGGAATTTGGAAACCAAAAACTCCAACTTAATTCATCCAAAACACATTTTAAGTCTATAATATGTTTGTGTCTGAGAAGGAAACTTTCAAACCATACACATATTTTTAATGAACTTGACTTATGAAAACTTAAAAGTACTAAACAAAATTGAAAAGTATTACCAAACCAAACAAACATAGATGTGGAGCAACCAGAACTCTCAGGCTTTGATGGTCTTGGTACAACTACACATGAAGAATGTCTATGTTTTATTGATAAAATATCATCAAAATTCAAGGCATAGAGTGGAAAATATTTGAGCACATATACCTGAAAAAGAAATTATCCCCAGAATATACAAGATACTTCTTCAAACCAACAAGCCAACAAAGAGAAGCCCCATATCAGAAGATAGATAGATAGATAGATAGATAGATAGATAGATAGATAGAGATAGATAGAGATGATATAGATATAGCTGATATAGATTAGATATAGCTATAGATATAGATATAGAATGACTGAACAAGCATCTAGAAGACAGTAACATGATGGACAATAAACATGAAAATGTACAAAACTTCATGAACAACAGACAAATGTTAATTAAATTTACTGTTAAGTCACAATACAATCATTAATGTTCTAAAAATTGAGATGACAACACTAAGTGCTGGCAGAGATGTGGAGCAACCAGAACTCTCAGGCTTCGATGGTCTTAGCACAACTACACATGAAGACTGTCTATTCTTTGGAGAACTACAGTAACCAAACCATGGCAGGCCAGGATCTCTTGGAACTTGGCCTCTTTTTATTATTGTCTGAGCTGAGCTAGATAACATTTAAAAAATTCAATGAGTTACACAATTGTGACTTTTTTCTTCTTTCTGAATGCATGTATACTTCAAGACAAATATAAAAAGCATAAAAATAATTTTTCTACATATTGTTTATGTTTACCTTCGTTATCAAAATCAAATTATAAACCTATGGAAGAAGATGGATTCAACTCTTACCGGGGGAAAAAAAGTATGGCATCTTATTTGCTTTAAAATGTATTCTTACACTCGAAACTTAATTCAGCAAAATCATATTAGGCTTTCAGTTGATGAAAACTGAGCTTGGAACTCAGGCCGTGTGTGTAAACTGAAAGGATTCTGAAACACATCAAGTTTTAAATTTGAAATGAAACCACAGAATGATGTGCAAAAGCAAATAAGGACACTTGGTGGCGCTGCAGGATTAAGAGTGTCATGAATGAGCTCTGCAGCCGCCCAGGAAGCCATCTCATTAAGCAGAGAAGCAGTTTGAAGAGGGTAACAAATTAGGGTTTATGGAAGAATCTAGGAAGAAAACATCTTCCTAATCGGATTTACTCCAATATCTTCGCGGGCACTCAGGCGTGGGCAGTAACCAACCTGAAGAAGCAGCCCCCTCTGGACTGAATCTGCACAATGGAAACAGCTCGAGCAAAAATGCCCCAGCAAAGGCAAGTCGTTTTTCTTACTATATTGTTGCTATTGTGTAAGGCTGGCTCTGAGGCAATTAGATATTCCATGCCAGAAGAAACGGAAATTGGTTACTTAGTGGCAAACCTGGCAAAAGATCTGGGGTTCAAGGTGGGGAAACTGGCCACTAGAGGAGCTCAAATCCATCACAAAGGAAACAAAGAGCTCTTGGAGCTGGATGCAGAGACTGGGAATTTGTTCTTAAAGGAAAAACTAGACCGGGAGGCACTATGTGGGGCAACAGAACCCTGTATACTGCACTTCCAGATCATACTGGAAAACCCTGTGCAGTTCTTCCAAACTGAACTGCAGCTCACAGATATAAATGACCACTCTCCGGAGTTCCCTGACAGGGAAATGCTTCTAAAAATCCCCGAGAACGCCCAGCCAGGGACCATGTTTGCTCTGAAGGCAGCTCAGGACTCTGACATAGGGAGCAACGCTGTTCAGAACTACACAGTCAGTCCCAACCTCCATTTCCATGTCGTTACTCACAGTCGCTCAGATGGCAGGAAATTCCCAGAGCTGGTGCTGGACAGAGCCCTGGACAGGGAGGAGCAGCCTGAGCTCACTTTAACCCTCACTGCTCTGGATGGTGGAGCTTCGCCCCGGTCAGGAACAACCACAATTCACATTGAAGTTGTGGACATCAATGATAACGCCCCTGAGTTTATACAGTCACTCTATGAGGTGCAGATTCTCGAAAATAGCCCACTTGGTGCCTTAGTTGTCTCAGTCTCTGCCAGAGATTTAGATACTGGGACATATGGCAATGTAGCCTACTCTCTATTTCAAGGCGATGGAATATCTCAACCATTTGTAATAGACGAAGTTACCGGAGAAATCCGTCTAAGCAAAGAGCTGGATTTTGAGGAAATTAGCCATTATAACATAGAAATTGCAGCCACCGATGGAGGAGACCTTTCAGGAAAATGCACTGTAGCTGTACAGGTGTTGGATGTGAATGACAACCCCCCAGAGCTGACGATCAGAAAGCTCACAGTCCCTGTCCCAGAAAATTCCGCCGAGACTGTAGTTGCTGTTTTTAGTGTTTCTGATTCTGATTCGGGGGACAATGGAAGGATGGTGTGTTCTATTCAGAACAATATCCCATTTCTCCTGAAACCCACATTTGAGAATTATTACACTTTAGTGACAGAGGGGCCACTTGACAGAGAGAGCAGAGCTGAGTACAACATCACCATCACGGTATCAGACCTGGGTACACCCAGGCTCAAAACTGAGCACACCATTACAGTGCGGGTGTCAGACATCAACGATAACGCTCCTGTCTTCGCCCAAATTTCCTATACCCTATTTGTGCAAGAGAACAACAGCCCAGCCTTGCACATAGGCACCATCAGTGCCACAGACTTAGACTCAGGCTCCAACGCCCACATCACCTACTCTCTGCTGCCGCCCCAAGACCAGCAGCTGGACCTCGCCTCGCTAATCTCCATTAACCCTGACAATGGGCAGCTTTTCGTGCTCAGGGCACTGGACTACGAAGCCCTGCAGGCCTACGAGTTCCACGTGGGTGCCACAGACCGAGGCTCACCGGCGCTCAGCAGCGAGGCTCTGGTGCGGGTGGTGGTGCTGGACGACAATGACAATGAGCCCTTCGTGCTCTACCCACTGCAAAACGCTTCTGCACCCTGCACAGAGCTACTACCCAGGGAGGCAGAGTCTGGTTACCTGGTCACCAAGGTGGTGGCTGTGGATCGCGACTCTGGCCAGAATGCCTGGCTGTCATTCCAGCTGCTCAAGGCTACGGAGCCCGGGCTGTTTAGCGTGTGGACGCACAATGGGGAGGTGCGTACCACTAGGCTGCTGAGCGAGCGCGATGTGCCAAAGCACAGGCTGGTGCTGCTGGTCAAGGATAATGGCGACCCTCCCCGCTCTGTCAGTGTCACACTGCAAGTGCTGTTGGTGAATAGTTTTTCTCAGCCCTACCTGCCTCTGCCTGACGTGGCGCATGATCCCATTCATGGGGATGAAGAGGTGCTCACGCTGTACCTGGTCATTGCCTTGGCTTCTGTTTCTTCACTCTTTCTTTTGTCTATCCTTATGTTTGTGGGAATGAGGTTGTGCAGGAGGGCCAGAGAGGCTTCTCTGGGTGTCTGCTCTGTGCCTGAGGGCCACTTTCCTGGCCACCTGGTGGATGTCAGCGGTATGGGGACTCTGTCACAGAGCTACCAGTATGAGGTGTGTCTATCAGGAGACTCTAGGACTGGTGAGTTCAAATTCCTCAAACCCATGATTCCCAATGTAATGGTTCAGGATGCTGGGAGAGAAGTGAATGAAAGTCCCCCTTGCAGGGATAGCTTTGTATTCAGTTAACTGTTGTATTTGTTTCAGTGAATTTGTTTTTGGCAAATCTATTGCAATATGGTTCTCCTAGGAAAACTAATAATTTTCTAAATAGTGACACTGTAATCAAAGCATATGCATGTCTTCCATTACTAAAATTGTTTTATTTTTCCTTTCATTCTTGGTATCCACTGTAATTACTTTTTCAGGTATAATGCATATTAAGAATTTGCAAAACACAATTCCTGTATATTACAACTTATGTTTTACTTTAACTCAAGTATTACACAAAAAATGTTTTTTACTTTACCTGGTTGTGGGTTTTTTGTTTGATTGATTGATTGATTGATTGATTGATTGATTGATTGGGTGGGTGGATAGGTGGGTGGATAGGTGGGTGGTTTGTGTTTTGTTTTGTTTTGATTTAAGACAGGGTCTCACTATGTAACTCTGGCTAGTGTACAACTCACTGTAATCAAACTGATACACACCCATTTGTCCCAGTCTCCCAAGTTCCAATACTTTACATTTTGGCAAATAATTTCAAGTTTCTATGGCTAGGGTGTTTGCATCTTTTTCACTTTATGTTATGCTATTGTGTATTAAATGTAAAAACTCTTATATGCTAACTATACTATTAGTGAGCTTCACTCACAGCTGAAGTTCCTTTTACTCTGAGTATCTTTGAACATATTTGTCTTCTGAACTATAAGCAATCACTGTATTAAGACATTTGAGTTGTGAGCTTTTTATTCTTATAAGAACCATATATACTAGAAGTTATCTGAATTATTTTGCTCACCACATATCTAGCACATTGGTCTATGAATTATATTAAAATTTAAAATCTCGTTTGTAAACATTAAAGAGATAACAAATCATTTTTCATCTCTGTCATAAATAAAAGTGTTAAGATTCTAAGAGTGGTAGACCATGCATGTCTGTCAGGCCCTAGATTCATTTCTGAGTAATAAAAAGATGAAACAAACCAACAAATAACCAAATCCTAATGAAGCAAAAGGAGATTGCTTGACACAATCTTGTATTAAAAACTAATCTGAATAACATAAGTAACCACTGAAGTTCCTCGAAAGAATCAGGACTTTAATTGTCTCATTTTATTGAGCAATCACTCTTTGTTCATTCTTGTATTTCAGAAATAAAAGTGTAAATGTAGCTTTTGTGGGTCTTGTGCTAATCTCATTTGTCAACTTGAGATCTAGAACCTCTGGGCACACCTATGAAGCATCGTCTTGCTTAAGTTAATTGAGGTGGGAAGTTCAGCCATGGAAGACCATTGAGGGTGGCACCATTCCCTGCGCTGGGATCCTGGACTATATGAAGTGTTGTTATGAGCACAAGTGTTCATTACTCTCTTCTTCCTGCTGGAGATGCAGTGTTACCAATTGCTTTGAGCTCCTGTATTTCACCTTCCCTATCATGATGTAATTTTGAACTGAGAGCCAAAACAGACCTTTCCAAAATTTGCTTTTGTTGTGATATTTTATCCTTTAAATAGGAAAAGTAAGTGAGTCAACTGCATGGTTGCATGGCACTGGATAACATACTCAGGAACCATACATTCTAAGCATGCTGCTCACTGTGGCCTTGTCTCTGGTTTATATCAACACGTTTCCTTTGGTTTCCCTGCAGCTTCTCTTCACCTTTCGAAAGACCCAGGGAATTTCTGGAAACTTCAGTACTCTATTTGATTCTTGTTATTAGTTCTCAAAATTTTTCACTTTATATTGTTTTGTAGATATAGAAAGCAAAGCAGTTTGTTGTGATATTTAACTGTCTCCTGCTTTGTTATTTGGTGTAATGTTGAAGCACTTTCAGTTAATTTAATTTTTCAATTTTGCTGACTGTTGCACACTACAAAAATGATTGGTTCTTAATTTGAACTATAATGAACGTAACTGAATTACACATTACTTATATTCAATGACTTAAATAAGCTTATTATGTGGTTTTCAACTGGTTTTGTGGCTAAAAAACCTTTGTTGAAGTTTTTGCAGAATATGAACAATTGAAGAGCTTGGTTTATAATCTACCATCTTCACTTGTATGTGTTGCTTTTTATTTGGTATGCACTTATTGACAAAGAAATGGGTTTCCCAGTGAATCTTTCATTCATGTACATAAGCATTGATCATGTTTAATCTTTATTTGTTATTAAATCCCAAGTGTCATTCCTCTGGAGTTTAAGTATTTGCAAACTTCCCTAAATTATTTTCCTCCTAAGAATATAAAGAAATAAAAAAAAGAAAATTCCTGATGATTTATTTTCTTAGAAAGATAATTTCTAAACATATCAAAAAGACTTAAATATGATAGACAACTCTAATGACTTACCCATTCTATGCCAAGGTTCCTGTTCTGGTATGGTATCCAGTACTCAGGACATTCACTGTTGTAGCCCAGCAGACATGCATTTTCCTCATAGGGAAAAGTTCTAGGTTCAACCTCCTGAGCATTAGGGAGAAATATCCCTCTCTTCCTTAATGATCAAAAGTCACAAAATGTATTTTCAAATATAAAGTTAAAGATTATGCATGTATTTGGTAGAATTCCCTTCTAACTTAGATGGATTATCTGACAGTAGAACACAACCATAAAAAACTGACTAACTGGCCAGGCAGTGGTGGCACACACCTTTAATCCCAGCACTTGGGAGGCAGAGGCAGGTGGATTTCTGAGTTCTGAGTCCAGCCTGGTCTACAAAGTGAGTTCCAGGACAACCAGGGCTACTCAGAGAAACCCTGTCTCAGAAAAAAAAATGACTAACTGTCATATGTTATCTCTTCAAAGCAACAGGAAGCTGATTATATAAGAACTGAGTCCTATAGTTTGCTCAAAGAATAATCAACAGGTGCATGATGCAGACAGTAATTCAGTAGCTCTGACAGAAAGGAGTACTCAAGCACAGGGCCAGTTTTCCTTGCCACTTGTCAACTCAACACCGGGAGAGAAGACTAAAACTGAAACTTAAAAACTCTCTGAAGGCAGAATGAGATCCTGTACAAAGTACAAAGAGTAGAGGTTGAGATCTCTCTCCAAAGCAACTACAGTGAATTCATGTTTGCAACTTGAAACTTGTCATGGTCAGAGCTTGGAAAGAAACCTGATTCAGTTCAGCAACAGTTTGGATTAGAGTGACTGCACAGGATAGTGCTCTAACAAGTTCAAAGCAAAGAGTGAGCTCCTCAAAAAGTAGGACAACAGTATCATGATCATCACAGATTTTACATAAATATCCAACAATCAGTAGATGTACATTACAAACTAGATAATATAAAGAAAACCAAGAAGAAAAAACATAACTCTCTGACCTAGAATGTCTATATGCTAAATCGACTAACAATGTCAATAAATAAGAAGGGTAATAGTTTTGAAACAAGGAATAATTAAGCAAACAAATAAAAAGAGAATTTCATAAGAGAATTGAAATTTAATGCTGAAAGTCAATTCCTTAGCAAAGAATGTCTGTAGAAAACTATATAAATGGTAAAACTTCACAGAAATAAATAATAAATTAAGTGAATGTAATGCATAAATACTTAAAATGAATTCAGAAAAAAAAATTTAAAGCCTCGAAGAGATGGCTCAAAATTTAAGAGCAAGTGGATCTGAGATCATAGTTCAGCACCCACTGTCTGTCAGGTTATCACAACTGCCTTTACCTCTACCTCTGGGTAGATCCAACACCCTTTTTAAGAACCTTCAAATTTTCAAGACATATACTCAAAAACACACAACACAAAATAAATCAAAACAAATCTTTTTTAAAAAAAAAATGTAAAAAGGAGAGGCTGGAAGGATCGCTCAGTAGTTCAGAGCATTCACTACCTTTCCAGAGGGCCTAGGTTTGGGTGTCAATAAATCCATTTGTAAGTCTAGTTCCAAGGGACTCTAGTTAAAGAGTCCTCTGGTTCTGTGGGCACACACAAAGGGTATTGTTATTCAACAAAAGGAAATGGGATATCAACCTACAGAAAGCCATTGAGAAACTTAAGTGCACATTTGTAAGTCAAAGGAGCTAAGCTAGAAAAAATACTGTAAAATTCTGACTCTGGAGGCAGAAAAACTACCAGTGATTTCCAATGATTCTAATGGGAAAAGAGAGAGAAAAAGATATATTTAGAATATGGAGAGTGTCTTGGGTTTTCTATTGCTGCAAGAAAACACCATGACCAAAAAGCAAGTTAGGGAGGAAAGAGCTTATTCCAATTCTTCTTCATTGCCAAAGGAAGTCTGGACAGGAAATCAAACAGGACAGGATCCTGGAGGCAGGAGCAGATGCAGAAGCCACAGAGAGTTGCTGATTACTGGCTTGCTTTGGTGATGAACAACAATGTGAAGTATAAGCTGAATAAACCCTTTCCTCCCCAACTGCCTTTTGCTCATGATGTTTCATCACACCAATAGAAACTCTAACTAAAACAAGTTGGTACCAGAAGTGGGGTATTTATGTGACAGTCCTGACCATCTTTTGAAGAGGATTGTAGAAGAGCCTTGGAACTTTGGTCTAGAGGAGACTTAGAGTGTTAAGAGATCTATGAAATGTTCTTAGGAGCTTAGAAGGCAAGAATTTTGAGAGCAGTACAAAAGATGGAGGCCAGGCTTAAGGCATTTCAGAGGAAAGATTAAAGACTCCATCACAGTCATTAGCTATTTTGATTTAAGATTCTTTGGTTCTGGTTAGCTGCAGCTGAGGAATAAGCTATGATTAACAAGATATCAAAACTACTAAAGCAAAACCTTTGTGTTTCTGGAACAATTGATCCTGCTTGGCTGGAGATAAGAAATCAGTGGTGATTGAAAAGAGAACAGAATCACTAAGGGGAAATCTTCTGGGAAGTGTTTTCTGAGAACACAAAGAGCACAGAGATAGTCAAGTTTGTACCTCATGCTGGAAGCCAGACTAGCTAATGTGTAAGAATCGCCCAGGCGGTACTGGTTTGAAGCCATGAAGGGGTCATGGAGAGCAGCTGAGGCTTGGCATTGTGAGAGACCAGGAAAGACTGTTGGTCAGTGGCAGTTAAGATTCTAGAACTGAAGGGATCATGCAAAGAAGTTGAGGCTTGGTACTGTGAAGGGAGCCTATGAGAGGTTATTGGTGAAAGTGTAGCATAGTTGCAGTGGAAAACTACAGCTTATTAGAGGTGCCAGTATCAGGGGATGACCACCAAGAACAGTGGCAGCAATAGAATGGAGTCAACTGAAGCCTAGAAAATAAGCTGTGTGTGCTATAGAGGGAAGAGCTGAAGAAGTAATCCAAGCCCTTTGTAGGAGCCTAGAAAACCATGTGTTTGTATGTCAGGTTGACAAATGGGTCAGTTGTACTGGCTGGGTTTGTGTATCACATGACACAAGTTACAGTCATCTTGGAGGAAGGAGCCTCAGTTGAGAATATGCCTACATGAGATTCAGCTTTAAGGCATTTTATCAATTAATGATCAATGAGGGAAGGTGCATCCCATTGTGGGTGGTACCATCCCTGAGCAGGTGGTTCTAGGTTCTAGAAGAAAGCAGGCTGAGCAAGCTATGAGCAGCAAGCCAGTAAACAGCTCTCCTTCATGGCCTGTGCATCAGCACTTGCCTCCAGGTTCCAGCCTGGCATGAGCTCCTGTCCTGGCTTCCTCCAGTGATGAACTATGGATCTGGAAGTGTGAGCTGAATAAGCCTTTCCTTCTCTACATTGCTCATTGCTCATGGTGCTGTTTTGCAGCAGTAAAAAACCCTAACTAAAGACATAGAGAGAGTGACAGTGAAACTATGACATTCTAAAAATATGTGTATATGGGATTAAATTTATCCATGCCAATAGGCAGCAAGAAGAAACCTTAATTTAAGAAATGGATGCAGTAGTAAACATGTAGGCTCATAAATTATAAGAAACAGACTAGTGTGACAGGGCATACCTATAATGTACATAGTTAGAGAGGGTACGATAGAAATATATGCATTTCCCAGTTACTTTTGTAATTTTAAAATTACATTAAAACTAGACACTTTTAAAGCTGATCCTGTGCCACAGCACCCCATACCCAAATATCATCAGGAGAGAGCTGGTCTCCCAGGAGTGCCAACACAGTTGTGAGCACAGGTAAGACCACCACTTCTGCTCAAATTTCTAGCACAAGAGAGACCTGCCCAGAGCCATCAGGACACAGGAGCAAAGTAACAGCCAGGGACAGGATCATTCTGGTTGCTATCTGCACCCCAGAGCTGACACCATGCCACAGTTTCCCATACACAAATTTTGTCTGAAAAGAACTGATCTCCCAGGAGTACTGACACACAGGCTTGCAGGAAGGACAAGCCACAACAGAGACAGCAAGACCAGCCAACACCAGAGATAACCAGATGGCCAGAGCCAAGGGCATGAACATAAGCAACAGAAACCAAAGCTACTTGCCATCATCAGAACCCACTTCTCCCACCACAGCAAGCCCTGAATACAACAACACATCAGAAAAGCAAGAATCTGATTTAGCATCACACTTTATGATGAAGATAGAGGACTTTAAAAAGGACATAAATAACTCCCTTAAAGAAATACAGGAGAACACAGGTAAACAGCTAGAAGCCCTTCAAGAAGAAACACAAAACCCCTTAAAGAATTACAAGAAAACACAAACAGGTGAAGGAATTGTACAAAACCATTCAGGATATAAAAATAGAAATAAAAACAATAAAGAAATCATAAAGGGAGAAAATTCTGGAGATGGAAAACCTAGGAAAGAGATCAAGAGTCATAGATTTAAGCATCACTAACAGAATACAAGAGATAGAAGAGAGAATCTCAGGTGCAAAAGATACCATAGAAAACATTGACACAACAGTCAAAGAAAATGGAAAATACAAAAAGCTCCTAACCAAAAACATCCAGGAAATCCAGGACACAATGAGAAAATCAAACCTATGGATAGCAGTATAGAAGAGAGCGAAGATTCCCAACTCAAAAGGTCAGTAAATATCTTCAACAAAATTATAGAAGAAAACTTCCCTAACCTAAAAAAAAAGAGAGATGCCCGTGAACATACAAGAAACCTACAGAACTCTAAATAGACTGGACCAGAAAAGAAATTCCTCCCATCACATAGTAATCAAAACACCAAATGCTCTAAACAAAGAAAGAATATTAAAAGCAGTAAGGGAAAAAGGTCAAGTAACAAATAAAGTCGGACTTAACAGAATTACACCAGACTTCTCCCCAGAGACTATGAAAGCTAGAAGATCCTGGGCAGATGTCATACAGACCCTAAGAGAACACAAATGCCAGCCCAGGCTACAATATCCAACAAAGCTCTCAATTACTATAGACCAAAACCAAATTTACACAATATCTTTCCACAAATCCAGCCCTACAAAGGGTAATAGATGAAAGACAACAACACATGGAGGGAAACTACACCCTAGAAAAAGCAAGAAATTAATCTTCTTTCAACACACCCAAAAGATGATAGCCACACGAACATAAAAATAACATAAAAAATAACAGGAAGTAACAATCACTTTTTCTTTAATATCTCTTAACATCAATGGACTCAATTCCCCCAACAAAAAGACATAGAACAACAGACTGGATAGATAAATAGGATCTGGCATTTTGCTGCATACAGGAAAAACACCTCAGTGTCAAAGACAGACACTAGCTCAGAAGAAAGGCCTGGAAAACAATTTTCCAAGCAAATGGTCCCAAGAAACAAGCTGGAGTAGCCATTCTAATATCAAATAAAAGCAACTTTCAACCAAAAGTTATCAAAAAGGATAAGAAAGGGCACTTCATATTCATCAAAGGAAAAAATCTACCAAGAAGAAGAACTCTCAATTCTGAACATCTATACTCCAAATGCAAGGGCACCCACATTCATAAAAGAAACTTTACTAAAGCTCAAAGCACACATTGCACCTCACACAATAATAGTGGGAGAATTCAACACCCTGCTCTCATCAATAGACAGATCATGGAAACACAAACTAAACAGAGACGCATTGAAACTAACAGAAGTTATGGACCAAATGGATTTAACAGATATCTATAGAACATTTCATCCTAAAATAAAATAATATACCTTCTTCTCAGCACCTCATCATACCTTCTCCAAAATTGACCATCTAATTGGTCACAAAACAGGACTCAACAAATATAAGAAGATTGAAATAATTCCATGCATCCTATCAGATCACCACGGACTAAGGCTGCTCTTCAATAGCAGCAAAAACAACAGAAAGCTCGCATACACTTGGAAGTTGAAGAAGGAAACAAGAAGAAATAAAGGAAGAAATAAAGTAATTAAAGACTTTAGAATTTAATGAAAATGAAGGCACAACATACCCAAACTTATGAGACACAATGAAAGCAATGCTAAGAGGAAAACTCATAGTTCTGAGTGCCTCCGAAAAGAAACTAGAGAGAGCCTACACTACCAGCTTAAAGGCATTCCTGAAAGCTGTAGAAGAAAAAGAAGCAAATATACCCAAGAGGAGTAGATGCCAGGAAATAATCAAACTCAGAGCTGAAATCAACCAAGTAGAAACTAAAAGAACTATACAAAGAATCAAGAAAACCAGGAGCTGGTTCTTTGAGAAAAATCAACAAAATAGATAAACTCTTAGCCAGACTAACCAGAGGGCACAGAGACACTATCCAAATTAACAAAACCAGAAATGAGAAGGAAGATAAAACAACAGAAACTGAAAAAATTTTAAAAATCATCAGATCCTACTACAAAAGCCTATACAAAACTGAAAAAATCAGCCGGGCGGTGGTGGTGCACGCCTTTAATCCCAGCACTTGGGAGGCAGAAGCAGGCAGATTTCTGAGTTTGAGGCCAGCCTGGCCTACAGAGTGAGTACCAGGACAGCCAGGACTACACAGAGAAACCCTGTCTCAAAAAAACCAAAAAAAGAAAAAAAAAAGAAAAAGAAAAATCTGGATGAAAAGGACAATTTTCTAGACAGATACCAAATACCAAAGTTAAATCAGGACCAGATAAACCATCTAAACATTCTCATAACTCCTAAAGAAACAGAAGCAGTCATTAAAATCTCCCAACTAAAAAAAGTCCAGGACCAGATGGGTTTAGTGCAGAATTCTATCAGACCTCCAAAGAAGACCTAATATCAATACTCTTCAAACTATCGCACAAAATAGAAACAGAAGGAACACTACCCTTGATCTTCAGAGAGAAAACTGCAACATTGTGCAAACCTGTAACCACCCTGATACAGGGAAATGATAGTCCCTCAGGAGGGATACATAGTCTTTGTAACATGGTATAAAGATATTTGGAAATCAAAAATTACATTTTATGTGTGTAATATGCTTGTGTCTAAAAAGGAAACTTTCAAAATATACATATATTTTTCTCCAAGAATTTATTTACTTATTTTTATTCACTTTACACCCCAATCACAGCCCTCTCCCTCCTTGCAGTCCCACTTACAAATCTCTTCCCCCATTGCCCACTCCTCTTCTCCTCAGAGAAGGGGAATCCCCTCTTGGGTACCATCCCACCCTGGGACATTTAGTTCCATCATAACTAGGTGCATACTCTCCCACTGAGGCCTAACCAGGCAGTCCAGGTGTGTGGGGGGTATCCAGTGGCAGGAAACAGAGATGGAGACAGCCCAACTCCACTTGTTAGGAATCCCACATGAAGACCAATCTACACATTTGCTACAAATGTGTAGGGTGCCTAGGTCCAGGCCCTGCATGCTCCCTGGTTGGTGCCCAGACTCTCTGAGTCCCCAGGGGTCCAGGGTAGTTGACTCTGTAGGTCTTTGGAAGTGTCCTTGACCCCTCCAGCTTGGTCAATTCTATCCTGCACTCTTCCACAAGACTCCATGATATACACATATTTAAAATGAGTATCTGTATTGAATTGAATTATGGAGACTTAAAAGTACTAAACAAAACTGAAAGGTATTACCAAATCAAACTAAACACAATTAAGATGTTTTATTGATTAAAGTACAATATCAAAAAATTCAAGACATACAGTAGGAAATATTTGAACATATATATCTGAAAAAGAAATCATACTCAGAATATCCAAGATACTTCTTCAAAGCAACAAGCAAAGAGAACACACACACACACACACACACGCACACAAATAACATGAACAAACATCTCAAAAGACAGTAACTTGATAGCCACTAAACATGAAATTGTATGCCGGGTGGTGGTAACGCACACCTTTAATCCCAGTGCTTGGGAGGCAGAGGCAGGTGGATTTCTGAGTTCGAGGCCATCCTAGTCTACAGAGTGAGTACCAGGGCAGCCAGGACAACACAGAGAAACTGTCTTGAAAAAAAAAAACCATGAAATTGTACAAAACTTCATGACTACAGACAAATGCTAATTAAATTTTCTCTATTAAATCACAACACACTGAGTAATGTTCTAAAAATTGAGATGACAACACCAAGTGCTAGCAGAGATGTGGAGCAACCGTAACTCTCATACTTTGATGGTCTTAGTACCACTACCCATGAAGACTGCCTGTCATTTAGAGAAGTAATCGAACAATAGAAGGGCAGATTCTCTTAGAATTTAGCCTATTTTTATTTATTGTCTAAATTGAGCTAAATAGCATTATAAAAATTCAATGAGTATACTTTTTCTTCCTGGATGTATGGTATATTTCAAAGCAAGTATAAAAAGTGTAAAATTAATTTTTCAATATATCCATCATGTTTACCTTCTTCAACAAAGTAAAATTTAAAACTTACACAAGAAAGTGGATTTGTCTACTCAATAGTCTTATAAAAACAAATAATTTCCTTTTAGTTTGTTTGAAAAAGTATTTCAATGTATTCTTGGCCCCTGAAAAGATTCATGGCTGGCATGGTACACAGCTGAGAAACCAACCTGGAGCTGTGGTGATCATTGCTGTGATCCTAGATAACCTGAAGCCTAACTCTTAGTTCCAGAAGACAGAAAAAACATCCAAGAGATGGGACAAGTAGGAAATGTGGCAGAGGCCAATAAAGAAGAAAACTAGAGAGGAACCCAGCCTCAGCTGGGCGTTGAGGGAAGACAGACTCCATTTTACATCTGTATCCCAAAATACAGATTTAATGAAAGACATAGTTTCAGACACCAGTTCCAGTCTTTGAGTCTCAGGAGACTACAGTATCTCATTGATTTAGGTTGAGTTGATCCAACTCAACTTATTGACCTAACCTAGATTGTGAATGGGAGATGTATAACCATCCAAGTACTTAAAAACAAGTATGTGGTCCAGCTGGTTGAAGAGGGTGCTTGCATTTTTCAAGCTAAAGTTAATATTGAGGTGCAGTTGGCTTCAATTGCTACAGTTGAAAAAAATGGCAGTGTTGGTACTACAACCTTTTATGACTCATGAAGTCTGGAGATTTTGTACAAGCCCGTTCCATTCTTTCTACGGGGACAACATATTCCAAACGAATGCTCCTACCTGAAGTGCTGGTACCCTATTATACTGATGCAAATAACCAGGGTACCTGGCCAACCCTGCCAAGTTTCCCAAAGCAAGACTTGAACTCACCATAAAGTATGGCTCTGTTCTTCCTGGTAGCATAAAAAAAAATGAACTCTTCAGAATTCTCAGCACTTAGAAGGATCTAAGGCAAATTTTCTTTGGTCTTGCTCCTGTCTGGGTTGTGAATATGGCAGATAAGTAAATTCTAAAGCAAATAAATGAAAATCTCCATAAGTATTATAGCTCCTTAGCTCCCTTCCAGGAAAGCAAACTTGTGAACCAAACAGGGGCTGAAACTTGGCTTCTTCTGGGTCTTAAAGCCTCAGGGTTGATACCAGCCATCACTGTGGTCAGATCTCTTGTCCTTTTTCTACCTGATATTAAATCACAAGCAGCAAATAACTGCACAGAGGAGCTGAGCCATTGAGGGTGCATGTCTCAAAAAGTTAAATGGTGGCAGTCTTTAGAAAGGTGATCAAAAACTGCTTAAAAATTAAATAAAATATATTCTTACAGCCAAACTTAAGACATCACAATCATACGTAGAATTTCTGGTTGCTGAGGACTGAGCTCACAGTTCAGGGTATTTGTACAAATTAAAAGGGATACTGAAGCACATCAGGTTTAAAATGTAAGTTGAAATGGCAAAATGAAATGTAAGAGGAAATAAGGACACTTGGTGGCGCTGCAGGCTAAGAATATGAAGAATGAGCTCTTCAGGCTCGCAGGAAGTCATTTCATTAACCCAAAACGCAGAATTCTGGAAGCTTTGGAGGTGGAGGTACTTG
>JADRCC010556884.1:1109-12401 GCA_019843855.1 Hylomyscus alleni | reverse complement strand
AAAATAAAAGGAAAAAACAAACAATACTAAGATCTCATGATTTACTCTTTACCTTTTCCCTCTAACAGTACATCTTGGAAGACTTAATGATACTATCACGAATAGGGTATTGACACTAATATACTCCAATACAGAATAGTTCCATTGCTGTAAGCATCTCTTACTGTCTTATTCTGTTTCCAGTTGCTATGGAAATACCTGTCACTGTAATGCACTAAGAATAGAAGTTTACTTAGTCCAGTGGTTCTCAACATACTGCAGTCCCTTAATACAGTTCCTCATGTTGGGGTGACCTCCACCATAAATTATTTTGTTGCTACATCATTCTGTAAATTAATTATTAATTATTATTATTATTCATAATAAAAAGCTGATCTACAGATGATGTGATATGTGAGCCCCATGGGGGGTTGGGATTCCCAGTGATTTAGTCCATGGTTCTGGAGGCTGGAAGTCCTAGAATGCCCTGGAAGGGCTTTGCTGTGTCATCATATCCCAAATAGCATAGTGAGATGAGGCTAGTGTGCTTGCTCAATTTTATAAAACCATGAGTAGTATTAGGAGGTCCCACCCTGAGGCCCTCACTACCTGATTTTCCAAGGGACAAATGCCATTGAATATATAAATTTGGGCAGTAAGTCTTCAAAACATGAAATTTCAGGGACTAAACATCTTTCCTTTTGCTTAGACCATGGCAACTCTTCATTTGTCCTCCTGCTCTGATGAGAAAGTTACTTTAAACATTTGAGCTGTTTTGAGAGAACCTGTTTTTATTGCTGTGGAATGAACAAACTATGGCTTCTGTGTGGCAAACTAGTGTCTTCCTGGGAAGTGGCTACCTTAGATGAACATGACCAGTGGTAAGTACTCAGAACAATACTAGGACAGGAATCATTCGGAACATTACTGGAAGACGCTTAAGAGCGAGTTCATGTTGCCTCATTTGCCTGCATTAGAAAAGATGAGGAAGGTAATTTTCCAACTGTGTACAACAGAAATACTCCTTAAGAATAATTACAGAAAAACCATTTTGCATCTGATACTAATTTCCAAGCAAATGGAGGCATCAATGGGTTCACATCTGTGGAGAAAGTGAGTGTGAGAACTAGGAAAGGTTGTGCTTACCATATATTGAAGGGAAGATGGTACACACTGCCTTACCTGGGTGGTAGTCTGAGTTCAGGGAGAGCAGAAGAGGGCACAGAGAGTGTTCACTTCTTTAGAGCTCTGGATGATAGTGTCTGTCTTTCTGTCTGCCTATGCATCCATCATCAGTCATCTACCTACTATCTATCTACTGTCTGTCATCTATCGTTTACCTACATGGTCTTCCCCTCCCCTCGTCCTTTATTACTGATACTTCTTGGTTTTTGCTGTTCTTGCTCCTTCTCCTTTCCCCTCAATTACTTTTATCTCTGTTTTTTTCTCCAAGTTCAAATGGCTGAAGGCACAGATAGCTCGAGTCACTAAGTACCTCCTAACTACTGGAACAAGGACTGTGCCAAGAAAGATCCCCCCTCTCTTTCATTAAAAATAATAATTTCCTACTATCTATTCTGATCATGATTTCCCCTCCCTTGTTTCCTCTAAGATCTTTCCAACCTCTTTGCCCATCTGGCTCTACACCTTCTGTAGAGAGCTGCGGTGTACCAGCTGGTTCCCGCCTTCCACTATCCCAAAAGTGAGCGCTCTCTTGAGATAAGTCCTGAATTGGCTACACTTGCTGTCTCTGGCCGCTTCCGCATTGTGTGACCTATCTGCTGTTCCCACGTGGCCTGCAGGGGTTGGCAGGCACAAGGTATTTAGGTCCGTGGGCATATCCCAGGACCACCACCAGAGAACCACCAGACACCACCATCAGACACCACCAGAGAACCACCAGACACCACCACCAGACACCACCAGAGAACCACCAGAGAACCACCAGAGAAGTAGAGGAGAGCTAGCATGTAACATCAAGGGGCTAGCCAGAATAAGCTTGTAACATCAAGAAGCTAGCTAGCTAGAAGAAGTGTAGAAGAAGTAAGCATGTATAAAAGGACCTGAATAAACTGCTTAAGGAAGACCCGTGGTCGTGTCCTGTCTTGCTGGTCAAGAGGGCCGCGACAACCTTCCTTCTCTCCTGTTTTAGAAAAGCAAACAGTAAATAAGAATGTATGGTGCTGCACATGACCCAAATAATTCTACTCTAAGCACCCTCATTGGGCAGGTCAGAATCTATTGTTACAACAGGGATCTGCCTCTCTTGGTACTCATAGCATATATATATCCTGACCCTTTCCCCCAATTAAAATCTTTCAAACATAAAAGGTATAGGTTAGGCACTCATTGTGAGACCCTATATCAAATTGTGCTTTGGTCAGGCTCTTGGCCTTATGGCATCTGAGCTTGGGAAAGGATGGGTCTGGATGGATAGAAAGATGAAGGTTAAAAAAGAGACTCATCAGTAGAGAAATGGGGACCGATAACATACAAGGCCAAGGAAGTATATAAAATCTAGTCCTCTGCAGATAGAGAAAGCATAGCAAGGGAGAAAAACCTGGAATCAAGACAGGAGGGAAAGATGAGACACCAGTTCTTTGAAGGATGTTGGGTCCCAAATGTTAGCGACTATCACGTGGTGAAAGTGAACTGCTCTAGACAGCTGGTTCTACTTAAGCAAGAGAGCCATATATTTCTACCAGCAAAAGGCCAGTTTTGTCTTTTATTATCAGCATGATTCTCTGACTGATGTATCTGACATCATGATAATTGTATGTAAACACAACCAAGACACTGATGTTCACTAAGGTGAACGCTGACTGCGCAGCTGGGCTTTGTGTTGAAACCTTGGACCCTTATGAATTCATAGGAACTGTAGATACTTGTTGGACAGCAGCCAGTATTTCAGAACAAATCAAAAGCAAATGAAATGAAAGAATTCCACTTGCGTTTTGTTAGAGAGTCTTAAAATTATCCCTAATTAGCAGCGATCATTCTTCTTTTTTGAGGATGTGCATTCCTGGATTAGCTAAGCCAGCTTCTCCTCTGTGAAAGATAGTCATTGAAATGCAAGCAGTGTACTGAATATCTGTGCCTCCTGTTCTGAAAGGAACCTCTCAGTTCCTGGGTGACCCTGTGCTAATGAGTCTCTGGCTGGTGAGTCATCTTCTAGCCAAGTAAGAGATGTTATCAGTTTCATTAGTGTCCCTCCAGTCACCTCAGGCTGGTCTGAAACAGCCACAAGGAGGCCATTAGATCAACATTGACAGGATACACTCACCAGTCCACCCTACCCGAATCATCTCTCACTCAGTATTTGCAAACATGCCAGCCACTCGCTATGAAAATGCACTGTTCTGCATGCAAACACCCTTTGATCAGTTTCACCGGAAACCAAAGCATTGCAAACTTGCTTGAGTGGAGCTGCCACCAGAACAGATGTCTCTGCAAAGACTATTTTAGAATGGCCCTAACTGGGTCCTCTTTTTCTGCCGAGAAATAATAGCCACCATTTTAACGATTCCTTCCAGCTTGGAACTCGGCTAGGAGCGATCTCATTCATTCCCAGCCAGATTGTTGGCTGCAGGGCCACAGCCCCAGGCAGGCTCTGTGACGCTTGTTTGGATATGTTCTCACTGATGGGGCTGTTCCTATGTCTTTGTCCAGCTGGAGGCCTGAATGGCGTGAACACATGTGGGGAACAGCATGTATCTCCCTTGCCAATCACCTAGATGAGACTTAGCATCTCTCTTTCTTTAGGCAGCCAAGGAAGATTTCTGTTGGACTACATAGATCCTAGGAACACAGCATCTAAGGTCCAAGGCATAATTCTTCAGCTGTTGGAAGGATTAGGTGTCTCCTTCTCTGGCTCTCTGGAGCCCTCAGTTATAGAGATTTGGAGCAGTGGCACACTCTGCATTGACTAGGTCATTCTTTTCTGGTCCCCAGAGGGGACAAAGTAGAGGGAGGACCACAAACTGGTTCTGAAAACAGGGATGCAAGAGGCATTGTAAGGTTGGAGATATGCACTGTTTTAGGAGTAACACATGATTTAAAGATGGGTTCTGTGTTTTCCAGAACATTCTGTCTTGCCCTCATGTTTATCATTGACTTGTCTCAGGCTGGATGGTATGATGGGGACAATGGATCAAGTGATTTCCTTTGTGATTTTCGTGGCAACATTGGTTTGTTTGTGGAGAATGTCCTTTCCTGTCATACTTCTTTCTCTCTAGAAAGACAAGAGTCAAGTTTAGGCTCTTCAGTCTTTTAGTTATAACTTCTTGCAGGTGGGGTGGCATTCCGGTTAAACACAAATGGCATAGGAAGAATCTAGATTCTGAAACTGCATAGATGAGGATTTGCCTCTTTTAATAGTCATGAGTCTTTCACTTGGTTTCATCCAGCAAAGGTAGTCTTCATCTGCAAAATGGAGAAAAGCAGGGTCTACCTTGAAAGATTAGATTCCCAGGCCAAGCCATGCTTCCTGAAAGCATTATCTGAAGACTGGTGCAGAACAAAGGATGAATTGCAGTGCCCATCCACCATGTGTGGGAATCTGTGACTCTTCGGAGATAGCTGGTCAGCAGAGCCTGGCTTTCAGTTCAGTTCTAGTTAGACATGGAAGCTAGAATGACGAAACAGTAATGGATGCAGAGGCTCACTATGCACACTGCTCATATTCAGTGGTGGATGCAGAGCCACTCACTGAATACCCCCAACTGTGTGCTCTACTTACACTTAGCAATGGATGCCGACCCCCACCCCACCGTGGGCTCTGCTCACACTCAGTGATAGATGCAGAGGCCCCCACTGTGGGCTCTCCTCAGAGCTTATTTCAATGTTCCTAGCAATCCTATGAGGCCATTCCTGTTATCTGAACTTATGTGCAAAGAAACAGTTATCAGAACTAAATAATAAGCTTCAGGCCTCACAGTCAGCAGCAAAAGCAGGTAGTTACCACCTGAAACCAGCTTCAGAATGAACGTGCTGAGCTTCGCCCCTTCTCCAAATTTTTTTCCAAACAACTTCAAGCTCCCATTTTCATCATCAAATAACATCCTAGGGTGAGGACCCAGCTTCTTTCAGTCAGGTCTTGACTGGTCAGCCAGAGGCTCAGAACATGAGTATGCCCAGACCTCTGGCCTCTGTTTTCTCATGTAGTTTGGGAATGCCTATTTGTTTCTGAAGACACAGGTGTCTCTGCACTCCTTGAGGACAGGTCGTGAAGTGTTGGGGAAGGAAACCAGTGGAGGATAAATTGGATTGACAAATGGTTCTGCTCCCCCCTCCCACCTCCTGCAGTGCCATGCAAAGGTTTTATCTCCACTTACTGCACAGAGTAGTAATTATAAGATCAGATGTGAAATAAAGAATAAGGGAAGCCCCGCCTGCAAATGTCAAATCTCAAATGTAAAGAAGCACTTTGAAGCTACTTAACTTTCTGCCTGGTGTCCCCTCTACGGTGCACAGTTTTAAAATGAATGCCTGAATGTCTTCTGTGGCAAAATTCTTGTCAAGTTTAGGAGTTAAAGGTCAAAGAGTGTAAATTATACCCAAAGTGACTTTGTGCTCTCGTCTTTCACCAGATCCTTGCTTTTGTTTTATTTTTTTATAAAGATTTATTTATCATTATATGTAAGTAGGCTTTAGCTGTCTTCAGACACACCAGAAGAGGGCGTCAGATCTCATTATGGATTTATGGATGGTTATGAGCCACCATGTGGTTGCTGGGATTTGAACTCAGGACCTTTGGAAGAATAGTCAGTGCTCTTACTGACTGTCTGAGCCATCTCTCCAGCCCCAGATCGTTGCTTCTGAATTTAGTCCTTAACTGAGTCATGAGGAATCTGGGACTGTAATTGTGTGTGTGTGTGTTTGTGTGTATGTGTGTGTGTGTGTGTGTGTGAATGCGTGTATGTGTGTGTATGTGCACGCACGTGCACACATGCACACACATGTATGTGCACATGGAGTAGTGTGTAGTTTAAAGATGAGCGGACATCACTGTAGACCTTTCCAACATGCAGTGTAGCTTTGACTTTGTATCCTACCTGATCCTGGCTGGGGGCTTTCTACAGTCTTGTTTTCCTATACCATAGATTCTACTCTGCATTTGCTGTGGAAGCTTCCCCTGCTTCACCAGAAATGTGCAGGAGGGAAGGGGCATATTCAGCAGAGGGCAAAGGGCTGTGTCTTATCCTTCAGCAGGAGGAAAGGGGTGTGTGTTATCTTTCTACAGAGAGAATAATGCTCTCCCAGACCAAAGAGCTCACAGACTCTTTATGCATAGTTCTAAAATTCAGACAACCTTTGAAAATGGAAAGTTCCTTGTAACTCATACCTGATCTGAACATAGTTGGCAGCAGACCCTGAGATGACCCTTCAGCTGTTTAAAGTTTTAATTACTTCTGTTTGCTGCATAAAGTTTAGGGTATACTTTTAGGCTTCAGCTTCAGACCCTTATGGACCTGTTATATAATGTATGTCATATGTACTATGTTGCTTTTTTCTTAATCTGAAACCATTATGGGTTTTTGCAGTATGCCTGAGTGAAAACACTTTGAATGAGGGATCAAGGGCCCAAGACTGTGTCTAATCCTAGACAACTTTCTTGTAAAATCACCATCTACCAATGTGAAGATGGGAAGCCAAATCAGAAACCACTGCACGCATGTTGTAGAAATTACTTTAAAATCCCAGCCTGGGGTTTCTATCCTGCCTTAGACCATTTATGTTTCCAATTGAAAGATATACTCACAGCCTTTATATTTACAACAAGCCTTAAGCAACACAAGAGCTGGGCAGCTGCCTACCCTCCATGCTGCTAGAATCTACTTTCCTATTGATTTCCCTGAGTTATTACTTACTATTTCCTATATTCCATCTGGGCTGCTGCTCTTAGCTCCAATTGGACAGTCCTCAAGGATACACTCTCTTGACTCTTAACCAATGGCAGTTCTTCCCTCTTCCTCCTACACCTTCTTCTTCCTCTTGTTCCTTCTCTCCCCCCAAGCTCCTGAGACCTAACCCTCACCTCTGTCTCTTCTGCTCAGCTATTGACTGTCAGCATCTTTATTTACCATTCAGAAATAACCTGGGGGCAGGGTCACTCAGGTTCTTAGTGTGGACTCTCTTATCTCTGGGACAACCAGTCTTGGGGATCCTAAATTAGCATTAGAATACAAGCATCATTAGGCCAATCCACTATACCTGTAGGTTAATTTGTTAAGGATCACAAAAGCATTGTCAAGAAGATTTAAGAATAAATATGTACATTTCATATTTCCAAGTGTATTTATTGTATGCCACTCAACAGTAACTTTCTGGCCATTTTAGGTAAGCCTCTGTCTGAATACAGGTACTCAATAACATCTTCATAAACCACACAATAAGCTAAAGATCCATTTAATTGGCTTAATCTACAGAATGCCTGTAGCAGCTTGTATTCTCATGCTAATTGTTATCCAAAAACCTGTTTGCAGTGTCCTGCAGGTAGGACTAAAGGAAGCCAGTCCCCAGTTGGGTTTTGACTGGTCAATAAAGTTATTGGTGGCCAATAGCTGGGCAGGGAGACAGAGGCAAGATTTTTAGGATTCCTGGGAAGGGATTGAGGAAGGAAGAAAAGGGGGTTCCGCCATGATGAGGATATAGGAGACAGAAAAGAAACAGGAGGGAGAAACAGCTGACATGTACGTACAGGGGAAAAGCAGCCCCAGGAGGGCTACCCAGTAGGGTTCAGAGCAGCAAAGATGAAATATAGATTTAGTAAGTATTAACTCAGGAATATCGGAGGGGAGCATGTTAGAGAGATGGAATTAGGGAGTAGCCCAGCCTTTGAGCTGTTTAAGGTATTTAACATATAAGGCTGTGTATGTGTATCTTTCAGGAATCCAGAGCATTGGGCTGTAGTGAGAAGTGTGGGGGAGTAGGGGCAGAGGGAAGTTCAGAGTGGCTTAAGAAATTGCCACTTCAAATACCCAAGCTTAGTCTAGCCCATGTTAGCCATACTCAGAATCTTATGGTAGCCCAACATTGGGGCTATCAAAGCCTATTCCACAATAAGTACTGTTTGTCTTATGTTGCTGAGCAGTAGCTGTAACTTATTGCAGCTCTCCAGCCTTACCATAATGCAGCATACTATATATCACTAGCCCAGGAAAAGATTGTCATTCAGCATCAAGGTTAAGCACTGTTTTAGCATTATTTTAAAGTCAAAGTAAATTCAGAATGAGTCAAGTACAATGCCGTGGAAAAGAGACTGACTATTATCTTAGTTATTTCCTATTGCTGTAAAAAGGTTATGACCAAGGCAATGTGGAAGAGTTTATTAGAGGTTTAGGGTTTCAGAGGGTGAGTCCATGACCATTAAGGCAAGAGGAGCATGGCAACAGACAGGTGTAGTCCTGGAGCAGTAGCTGAGAGATTCTGTCTTTTTTTGTACGTATGAGGCAGAGAGAGACCTAATTGGGAATGGTATTGGCCTTTGAACCTCAAAGCCTACCTTGAGTGGCATATCTCCTTTAACACGACCATACCTCCTAATCCTTCCTAAACAGTTTCCTCAATGGAGGACCAAACACTCTAATAATATATTAGCCCATGAAGGTTGTTCTCATTCATACCAACTCAACCAACTTCCTTGAGGACAGGAGAATGTGCTAGAACTTTTGGTACTTGTAGTGTAGTAGCTGGCTCAATACCTTGGCATTACAGAGAGCTTGTTAGAGATGCTTGGGACACACTTTGAACCTGTTGAAGCAGACTGTGCAGTTTGTCAAAGCCACTGTCCTTTCAGTGACAACAGTAGATCAAGTTTGAAGAGCTAGATGTTGGAATGAGAGAGACTGTGTACCCACCTGAAACAATCCCAGGAAACTAGAATTGTTATTTTTTTTCACAAGGATCATACTAGAGAGTGAAGTCTCTTTTGGGAAGGGAGAACACAAGGATGAGAAGTGTAAGGATGAAGAGGACAGGGGGATGAAGAGGGGGAAGAAGAGGAGGAGGAGGAAACAGTGTGTCCCAGTCCAACACTGATTCCCAATCACCCATTCTCTCTAAGAAGGGACTGCATTGACCCAGCTACTGAATTTTCAGCTTAATGCTAGTTTATCAAAGTAAATCCTGTAATTGTATTTTTACTTCTGCCACAAATTCAGATTACTGGTTTAGGAAATAAATACACCCAATAAATCTATGTTATTGTCTTTGAATGATGTGGCTAGAGAGCTCAGGTATTCAAGTTTGTATTGCTGGTACTATGGACTAGATAAACCTTCCCATTAGGGAGCTGTTCTGTGCAATTTGGGCTGTTTAGCAGCCTGTGTCATGCCAAAAGGCAGTAGTACCACCCAGGAAAATAAAAAGTATTCTAAGCCATTTGTAATATCTGGAGATTTGGGAAGAGGAGGAGGAATGTCACTCCTGTTATGAAACGTTGCCACATAAGTGTGTGGAATCCATCCTGTGCTACCTTGTAGTTCAGCAGGTCCAAGCTGTGACTTCCTGGTGAGTTGACAAATGACACACATGTCTGGGGGAGGGCTCTTCAGGGAGGATTACAGAAGAGTGGATAAAAGAGATAATATCCAGATGTGGGGAGTTTCTTCATTGAGAACAGAGAAGGGGAATATCAATACTCCCTACAAACTTCATTCAGGAAATTTTTATTGCTGTAAAAAATGTTTCCACTGACTTTGGAATTCTTCACTATCTGGGTAGGTCACACAGAGTTATTTTAAAACTTATTATTAGTCTATTTTATTGTATGGGTGTTGAGTATGCTTGTAATATCTATGTACCATGTATAAATCTGATACTCTCAGAGGTGAGAAAGTGTATCATATCTCTTATAGCTGAAGTTGAAGACAGTTGTGAGCTACCATGCAGGTGCTGAGACTCAAAACAGGGTCTTCTAGATGAGCTGAAGCTGTCTTCAACAGCTCCAGCATTCTTTTTTTTTTTTCAATGAGAGGTTCTTTGTTTGTTGAAACATATGATAGAGAATATCTGAGACCAAAATCTAAATTCTTGGGATAAAACTTCCTATGAAGGGCAGGAGACAGGCTGCTTGTACCTTATGAGATGGTGGCTGGGTTTTACCTCTTATATCGGTATGGCTAATAAGATCATGTATTTTTGACCACTCTCTTTTTTTTTTTCTGCATAGTTAAATGTTTTTATTTCCAATTTAGAATTTTTTAAATTAATAGTACAAAGTAAGTAATTTCACTCTGGCCTTTGTGTACGTGCATAACTTATTTTTACTGTAGTCATACTGTCTGTTACCTTTTCTTGACCTCCTTTCCTCTCTCCCATCCCTAACAGGGAGCACTTCTTTCTCATGAATGTTCCCTCATTAGACTCTATCTATAGGAGGAGGCATGTGTTTCCGCTGCTTGTGGGCATGTACATTGGTACATTGACCACTCTCAAATGTCAGCTGGTTGAGTACCTGGGAATAGAAACTCTTTATTGTCCTGCAAGGTGAACTATAACATGAAAAGTATGGATTGCTGAGGAGTCCTCAAAGCTATCATTACTTGGAGAAAGCATGTTTCTGGCATTTTAATAGTTCTTATAAAACCACAAGGCCTGGACAGATAAGGATGAAGAGTGCTGTGCTTTGAACAGGAAATGTCCCTTACAAAATAGTAGCACTGTTTTTGGAAGGTTGTGAAGCTTTTATAGCAGTTCTCAGCCTGTAGGCCACCACCCCTTTGTCAGATAACCTGCATATCAGATATTTGCATTATGATTTGTAACAACATATTTACAGTTACGAGGTAGCAACAAAATAATTGTATGATTGGGAGTCACCCCAGCATGAGCAACCACTGTATTAAAGATTCACAATATTAGGAAGGTTGAGAACCACTACTCTAAGAGATGGAGCTTCCCAGGAAAAATAGGTTATTAAGGGGTGGGTCTTAAGCTTTAGTAACTTGGCCCCACATCCTGTCTCTTTCTTTCTTGTTTCATCAAGATTTGAAATTGCCATGCCTTTTCTGCATGGTAGACTGTGTCTTCTCAAACTGTAAGTCAAAGCAAAAACAACAAAACAACAACAACAACCACCCACCATCACAACAACAGTAGTAAGAACAGCAGCAGCAACAACAGCAGCAACAACTTCAGCAACAACAGCAGCAACAACTGCAGCAACAGCAGCAACAACAACAGCAACAACAGCAGCAACAATAGTGGCAACAACAGCAGCAACAACAACAACAACTGCAGTAACAACAGCAGTAGCAACAACAGCAGCAACAACAGCAGCAACAACAGCAGCAACAACAGCAGCAACAACAG
>JADRCC010556879.1:0-12272 GCA_019843855.1 Hylomyscus alleni | reverse complement strand
TCTTGACAAAGTATCTTATATTGTTCACAACTAGTCAACTTAGCCTCTATAAGTTAAAGCAAATGTTAACAAATCTAACAAATGTATCTCAAATTTAAATACAAAAACAGAAGTCATTCATATGGAGCAGGCCTTCTCTAGTCTGCTGATCCCTGGTCCAGATGAAATAAAAATCACTAAAAACTAACAATATCATTACTTGAGACTATATCTCCTGCATATATATAGTATGAGAAACCAATTGAAGGGTGACATCCAAATCCACAAGGCACTACTCATACAGAATGCTGTACTATTTAAACTGTATATATGAGTCCCCGACTCTCTCCCAAGTTTCCCCAAGTCCATTTACCACTAAAAACTTGTACTATGATCATGATGATTTCAACACATTTAAGTGCATCTTAAGCTTCAAAAAAAGTTAATAAGTTGTCCGACATTTTAAAATCCAACTATGTGTCTCCAACAGAAACATACTGATTTCAACATATTGGTGGATCTCAAGTATTTTTCATTAGTTTATGGATATGTCACAAATTGCTGCCTACAGGTTTAGCAGAACACTATGCCCAGATATCCATGCCAGAATCTACTCTAATCACACAAACATAAAATTCTTTCTAGGTATAAAATGTAGGGATTTACTGGCAACAACAGAATGCACACACTTACTCCCAGCAATAGGAGGCAAAGAGGCAGGGAGATCTCCCGTGAGTTTGAGCCTTGACCTTCTGACCCTTTTGTATCCACCTCTCCAGTGCTGGGATTACAAGCCTATAGCATCCTGCCAGGTTTGTGCAGTATGGGATGAACTCAAGAGTTTTACTAATGTTAAATTAAGCACTCTATAGGTGAGCTTCATTCTCAACCACATTTCCAGCCTTGACAGGACCATACCAATGGGAAGACCATTGACAAAATGGGACACAACTTGAATTAATAGTTGACACATTATATACTATTCTCAAGTATATGATGTGTATACTTATCAAAAATTGCAGGGAGAATTCCAACAGCCCTGGTGGTGCACGCCTTTACTCCTAGTACTTGGTAGGCAGAGGCCAGCCTGGTCTACACAATGAGTACCAGGACAGCCAGGGCTACAGAGAAACCCTGTCTCAAAAAAAAAAAAAAAAAAAAAAAAAACAAAGGAAGGAAGGAAGGAAAGAAGGAAGGAAGAAAAAGAAAAAAAGAAAAGAAAGAGAACGAAACAAATCAGAAACATATGGTTAAGAACACTGGCAGCTCTTTCAGAGGACTTGGGTTCAATTCCCTAGCACCCACATGGCAGCTCACAACTGTAACTCCAATTACAGGGGATCCAATGCATTTTCTGATCTCCACAGGCACAAGGCACTCACATGGCACACATACATACATGCAGGCAAAACACAAACATGAAATAAGAAAAAATTTTGAATATATATACAAACACACATACTTAAGGTAGTAAAAGTTAGACATGTTACAAGACTGAAAACTACTGTACTTAATATATAATTACAACAGCTATTATCAAAGAATTTGACATTTTCTAAGAATACATGTAAATTAAGACTGACAAATTTATATCCCTGAAATTCTAAAACACATGTATATCAAAATAATTATGTTAAAGACTGACAAAAAAGGTCTAGATTTATTAAGTGCTGTTCCTCGTTCTATGCCTCAATATTCCTGAAGAAATAAAATGTACACTTCATAGCCTCCATTTGTGCACTTGGTGCTGTTCAAGTATACCCAATGAGGGGAGGACAAGCTGGCAGGCGCACCTTACTGAGGAAACCTGCTTAGGTTCTTACTTGGGAAAGGTCAACTTACCATTAGACTCCTTCCTTTATACTCAACAAAGAAAAAAGAACATAAAAATATTCTAATTTTAAAATTCAAAAAACAAAAAATAATTAAAACTACTTAATAATTTTCCAAAGGCACACTTTCTAAGAATGTGAAAACCGCCTCACACTATTCCTATTAACAATGTTTACCCATGAACACAAAAACTACTCTACTATTTCCTTTAGCATTTTAGCATGTTACTTACAATAACAGTAAGCACTATAAAGCTAAAGAACTTGTGCTTATAGTTTCTCATCTACTGAAAACTTCTCAACTAGATGGGGTGGCACATTCCTTTAATCCCAGCACTCCAGACGTGTATATACAGGTGGATCTCTGTGAGTTCCAGGCCAGCCTGGACTACATGGTCAGACCCTATCTCAAAAAACAAAAGCAGGTGTAAAGAGATGGCTCAGCAGTAAGAATACAGTCAGCTCTTCCAGAGGTCCTGAATTCAATTCCCAGAAACCATACAGTGGCTCACAACCATCTATAATGCGATCTGATGCACTCTTTTTGCATGCAAGTGTACGTGCAAACATTCATATACATAAAACAATTCTTCAAAAAAAATTTAAAAATGAAAAATAAAAAAAATCTAAGTAGAGTCTGATTTTCCCTGTATTAATTCATTATTATTAAATGATCAAGTTCATTAACTATAACCAAAATGACTGCTATCCAGAAAATAGTAGCTAAGGTTTTTTGGTTTTGTTTTTTTATTGAGACACTGTTTCTCTGCATAGACCTGGCTGGCCTTGAACTCAGAAATCTACCTGCCTCTGCCTCCCAAGTGCTGGGATTAAAAGCGTGTGCCACCACTGCCCAGCTCAGACTAAGTATTAATTTAAGAATTACAAATATTCCAACTGATGGACTCAGCGTAATTCGAATGTAAATTAGAATTACTCTTTAGTATCTTACTTCCATTTTTTCTTTTTTTGTTCACTCACTCATTCATTATGCATGTGTATGCACTTAAACACTTGTGCTTTTCTATTTTATGCATATGGAGGTTGAAAGACAACTTTTGAGAGCTGATCTAAACTACTGTGTAGTCCTGAGAACCTAATTAAGGTCATCTGACTTTGAAGGAAATGCCTCTGTTAACTTGCTGAGCCATGCATCAACCCAGCTTCTTTGGTTTTAATCAACAACTTTTTACTTTTATTTTTGGTTTTGTTGTTGTTTGAGACAGGCTAGGCTTGAACTTGCAGCAAACCTCAGGCTTCTACCTCCAAAGGACTTGGAATACAAGTATATACCACCACATTCAACCCTTCAGTAACCTATTTGTGTCATGGGATGGCAAGTGAAGTGCAGAAGTTGACAGGGGCAGGGAATCGTCTTCCTCAATTACTTCTCTAACTTAGTTTGTGAGGCAAATTCTCACACTGAACCTGCTCACTCACCTGGCCAAAAAACTGGAAATGGGCCAATTTTTGCCCGTCTCCACTGTCTACCCTCTATGGCTGTGCCTGCTGAAACTGGATATGCCTGGCGATGTATCAATCTCAAGTTCTCCTGTTTCCAAGGAAAAATAGTCTAATCTCGGTTCACATCCCAGACATGTCAACAATCTTAGTCTTCTTGCCCATATAATACAGAGGGTGTGTGGAGGTCAGAAGACAACTTCTCCAAGTCTTTGTGTCCTTTAGTGTAGGTATTTGTGTCCTTTGTGTCCTTTAGTGTAGTGTATTTAGGCCTAGCACAAAGTACTCGGATACACTGAGCCACCTAGAAGCCTTCTCAAAAACTTTTTTTTTGGGAGGGTGGAGGGGGTTGTTTCGAGATGGTTTCTCTGTATAGCCCTGGCTGTCCTGGAACTCACTCTGAAGACCAGGCTGGCCTCAAACTCAAAAATCCACCTACCTCTGCCTCTGCCTCTGCCTCCCAAGTGCTGGGACTAAAGGTGTGCACCACCACTAACCAGCCCTCAAAGACTTTTAAAAACGAAAGGAGGGTGTTTATCTTTAAAATTTGGTAGTATGACAAAGGGCAGTAATCACAGGCTATAATTTTTTTATAGATTTATTTATTGTTATATGTAAGTACAATGTACTGTCTTTAGATGCACCAGAAGAGGGTGTCAGATCTCATTACAGATGGTTTTGAGCCACCATGTGGTTGCTGGGATTTGAACTCACAACCTTCGAAAGAGCAGTCAGTGCTCTTACCTGCTGAGCCATTTCACCAGTCCCCTCTAATCAGATTTTTATTATGTGGCTTTAAGCAAGCAAAACATACTTTTTCTAACTAGTTGAAAAATAACTAAATTGGGCTAAAGGGATGGCTCAGTGGTAAGAGCACTGACTGCTCTTCCAGAGGTCCTGAGTTTAATTCCCAGCAACCACATGGTGGCTCATAACCATCTGTAATTAGATTCGATGCCCTCTTCTGCTGTATCTGAAGATAGCTACAGTGTAATCATATATATAACATAAATAATCTTTAAAAACAAAAATATCTAAATGTTTAAGTCTACTATCTAATCCCACTCTCATTTCTACTAGAATCTTATGAAATAACAAACAATGTACTTTACAAAAGCCAATAAAATCAGCCTGAGTATTTTAAATATCTGATTTATCTTATTCCCGAGGTTCACAAAATAGTTGTAAAATTTTACCAACAACTTAAAAATTTTATGAAGGAAAATGATCTTTTTTTATGAATTTAGAGACGAATGAGATGGTTTAGCAGTTAAGAGCACTTGCAGCTCTGCCAAAAGAGCAGGATTCAGATCCAAACAACCATGCCAGGATTCACTCCAGCTCCAGGAAGTCCTAACCTGCACACACACACACACACCATACACTCACCCAGAGATATGCACACTAATTCTTTTTTTAATTTTAAAATTTTCATTAAAAAAAAAAGCCACACAGTAGTGGTGGTGCATGCCGTTAATTATAGCTCTTAAGAGACGGGGGCAGGAGGATCTCTGTAGGTTTGAAGACAGCCTGGTATACAAACTGAAGTTCAGGACAGCCATGACTAGAGAAATTCAGTCTTGGGAAAAAAAAAAATATTGCAGGGCCAGGAAGATATCTCACCAAGTAGAACCGTATGTATACAGACAACTGAAGTTCCATCCTTGGAACCCATAATAAAAAGAAAAGGCAACTCCTAAAAGCTGTCTGTCCTCTGACCTCCTCACCTCCACATCACTCATTAGCACCTCGATTCACACCAATTTTACCTAAGGAAAATTTCCAAGCCATAGAACATATAACATTACGTTCTATGGTAGAAAAGTAAAATTAAAACCAGTCATTCATGATTAATATCTATAGGCATGTTATATTAATATCTATGTTAACTTCCACTGAGCAAAAAATGGCATTATTTCAAAAACAGTCTACAACTGCATTTATGATATGATTAACTAATATTTAGAAATAAAAAGATTCTTTAAAGTTTGGAAATGGAATATTTTACAAAATATTTCTAGTCCACTAAAATGACAGTAATAATAATACTACAAATAACTATGTTCATTATAAAACAAGAACACTTCATGTCAAGAAAAATACCAAGAAAGTTAATATTTACCTATTTTACTATGAGAAAATCTTTTAGTAAATATTGAGGTAAATAAAAGTAATAGGTATTATTTCTTAATCCTCAGTGGAAATTCTGTAAGAAATATATCATATATGGCTTATATATACTTATTACTTAAAGACTGAAAAGCAATATTAGCCTGGAAATGTTAACTCCCACTTCCTTTTATATTAAACAGTATCTTTACATTGATAAATCCAACAGATTTATGTTCAAAACTGAGATTGTAGTTTAAAATAAGTTGTTAAATGCTTAATATCCAAGGAAGAAAAGACAATAGAAAAGTAAAGCTAGAAATTAAATAAAATTTCAAAAGGCGTTAAAATTTCTTCAGCAATTAATTTGTTGATAGAATAATTATGAACATTACTTCAACTAAATTTCAATGATACATAATTTCCATGCAAAAACCAAAAAAGTTTAAAAAAAAAGACAGGCAGTGGTGGCGAACACCTTTAATCCCAGCACTTGGGAGGCAGCAGGCGGATTTCTGAGTTCAAGGCCAACCTGGTCTACAGAGTGAGTTCCAGGACAGCCAGACTACACAGAGAAACCCTGTCTCAAAAAACAAAAAACAAACAAAAAAATCCAACCAAAAAATATTTAGTTGATAATAGGATAAACATTTTCCGTGTTATTACCAGTTAAGATTTTACTGTTTATATGTTCTAGTTAAAAACAAAACTAACCATTTCCAGATACAAAATGAGAAAAGAAATTTGAAAAAAATAAATGAATAAAAAGCACCAAAGACTTAATACTTTTTCAGCAGTGTGTTAAGTTTTAGTCATTAAAGAATCATTGCTTTTGACTAATTTTCAGAATAAAGACTATAGCTGGTATTCTTTCAGGTGAATAGTGAATATCTCACTTAATTATCATTAAGAACTTGGAGAATATGGTATTTTTGAAGTATTTATGGAACCGCCATCATTGGCGATTAACTAAAAAAAAAAAAAGAAAAAAACTGAGCGCCCAATGAGAAGACATTTGCTGAGCAAGCATGAAAAACTAAGTTTGATTCCCAAATATGTGTAAAAGTATAAGAAAGGACTCCATCGCTGCAATCTGACCTTCATATACACACTCCATGGAACAAGCTACCAACACCTAATGAATAATTTTTAAAATTTAAGCCTGGACTACTTTGAAGGAAATTCAGAGATAAAAAAATGTTGAATAACCTGTAACTAGGAGGTCCCATATATCAGTTGCTCTAGTCAACATAAAAGTGTGAAAAGGAAGAAATGGAGTGAGGGGAGCTCCTACAAAATCAGGGAACAACAAAGGGCTACTTTACACATCCATTTATAAGATCTTTGCAAACGTGGGAATTAAACAGTCAATATTTACATACCAGTTAACAAAATTGGCTGAAGTTGAATATTTTACACAAAATAATTCAGAAAAGGTTAACATACAAAATGAAAAAGTTCAGTTCTATGTTTAAGAGGTTTTATGGTTAGACACTGTATATATCTGAAACTTTAAAAAATAAAGACACGAAACAATACAATACAAAAATCAGGTAGAGCTGATGCTTGTATCAAGTTATCCTACTGAAGAGGATGTATTTTTACCAATCAATTAAAACAGAAAAACTAAAACAGCCATTTTATAAATTATGGATATGACTTCAGAAACTGCTGTACTACTTACAAAACCACTAGTTTACCAACCATAAAAAATTCAGAAATTAGAAAATACACTATTAAAAAAACAAAATCTAAAAAATTATAAACACACAGCATCTGCAAAGTAAAATCACCCTGGCTAACCGGTATCACACTCACATTTTCCATATAGTTTGGTTTAAAGCCCTCCTGCTGTCGCCGCAGCTCCTCCTGCTCTCTGTGTCGGATCATCTCTTCTTCACGACGGCGATGTTCCTCTTCATGTCTGAAAACATTTTTTATTTTAAATTTCAGCACAAATTTCACATTTGAGCTTCTAGATACTTTATTCAGGAGAGGTAGGAAGCTAGGGGTAAAAAAATTTCTGTGAGTTACATTGTACATGCCAAGTTTGTGACTGAGAACTGCTTATGGAATCCTAGATTTCACCTTCTAGTTTGTTCAAGCCTCTAAATCAAGAACGAAAACACGAATCCAACATATAACTATGCATTTATCAAAAAACTCTAATCAAGCCAGGCAGTGGTGGTGCACACCTTTAATCCCAGCACTTGGGAAGCAGAGGCAGGTGGATCTCTGAGTTTGAGGCCAGCCTGGTCTACAGAGTGAGTTCCAGGACAGCCAGGGCTATATAGAGAAACCCTGTCTCCAGGGGAAAAAAAAAAAAAAAAAACTCTAATCAATTTGCTAGTAAGACCTGTAGTATCATCAGTCAAGCACTGAGATAGAAGGATCACATACAAGTTTAAATAGTGAGGGCTAAGGGTTGGTGAGATGGCTCAGTGGGCTAAGAGCACTAACTGCTCTTCCAAAGGTCCTGAGTTCAAATCCCAGCAACCACATGATGGCTCACAACCACCCATAATATGAGAGGTCCTGGCTCGACTGAAGACAGCTACAGTGTGTAATAATAAATAAATAATAAATAAATCTTTAAAGAAAAAAATTGTGGGGGCTAGAAACATGGCTCAGCAGCTTCTAAGAGCTGGCTTCTTTTCCAGAGGTCCTGGGTTTAATTCCAGGCACTCACATGGCAGCTCATACCTGTTCCAGAGCTTCTGACACCTTCACAGACATATATGCAAGCAAATCACCAATGTACACTTAAAAAATAAAAATCTAACGTGGACTACCTGCCTAGGGAAATGTCTGAAATAAATCAAGGGCAAGTGGTGTAGCTCAGTGGAGAAAGACTGGTCTAGAATGTATACAAAGCATGAATCTGGAGTTCAAGCCAGCATTAGAAGAAAGTAAAGGGGGGGGGGATTAAAAAGGGGGAAGCCCACAATCTATAATCTGCATAGCAAAATTCACATTCAAAGTGTAACCAAAGATGGGATGAAGAGGAACAGAAGGAATGAATGGAAAACAAGAAAGGATGATGAGGTTGAATATTCACAAAATAGATCACATATATGCAAAAATGTTCTAATGAATTCTCTTATATATAACTAACATATACTAATAAACTTTTAAATAAAAAGTTGGCTAAAAAGTATTTTAAATTAAAAGTATATTATCACAATGAACCAACTACATAAAATTCAATTATGCATAGAAGGTATTATAAAAAAATTTTTTTCCATGTTCATAAACCATTAAGGAAACTCTCAGGAATTCTCAATACAAAACCTGTATGTAAATCAGTCATTTACTGTCTATGGCTACTTTAGGGCCATAATAACAAAGTGGTTGAACTAGATATCAAAAGACCAAAGATAGCTATTTTGTCCACAACCATCTGTAACTCCAGTTCAAGGGGATCCAATACTAACTTCTCACCTCCATGGGCAACAAATGCACATGTGTCTCATATACATACACGCAGACAAAACACTAAAACACATAAAATATGTATTATTACATATACATAATACATAGTGTGTATATATATATATATATATATATATATATATATGAACACTATATATAAACTAATATATATAATTATATATATATCCTGGAACTTTCTCATTAGACTAGACTGACCTCAAACAGAGATCCCAGAGTGCTGGGATTAAAGGTCACTGCCACCTGGCGAAAAAGTATTTTTTAAGAAGAAAAATATTTGTTGACACTAAGAGAAAGCAAACTTAACTTTTATGCATGTGAATAATAATATTAAAATCATAATTAAGCTATAAAAGACAGTAAACAGTCATACTATAGTAAAATTATCATGGTATTGGCATTAAATCAGGTCAAACTGAAACATTTGTTTCACACACACATGTAAGTAAAACAGTAATTTAAACAGTAAAAACAGAGGCCCAAGACATTAATCCCAGTACTCAGAAGTAGTGACAGGCTAATCTCTGTAAGGGCAAGGCTGGTTTACAAATCAAGTTCCAAGCCAGCCAGGGCTACATAGTGAAAACCTATCTCCAAAAAAGTGGAAGAGATATACACAGCTGGTTCTACTACAACACTAAGAACTTTATAATGCTCTTATGAATCACCTCTTTAGATTAAGAACCTCAGCAAGATTCTCAAATTGCAAGATACTACTGTGTGGTTTATGTATAAATTTTACCCACAAATTACATGTTTATTGAAGTATTTTTTCCATTGCCAGAGGGAAATCTCAGAGGCTCATGGCAAATTTTCTGGAACTGGAGAGTTGGCTTAGTGGATAAGAGCATTTCCTGCTCTCACAAAATATGAATTCAGTTCCCAGTGTCCACATAGAGTGGATCAAAACTGCCTCCACTTCCAGGTCAAGGAGATCAAATGTCCTCTTCTGGCTTCAGCCAGCATGTTCATTCATGTTCACATTCTCTCTCCTCCCACCCCCCAGACACCTCTCACTATCTCCCTCCCTCCCTCCCTCCCTCTCTCTCTCTCTCTCTCTCTCTCTCTCTTCTCATATGTACACACACAGAGATATACACATAAAAAGAACAGTACTGATAGCCTAAAGTTAGGTAGAATTATTTGTCCGGGATGTATAGGGCCTGGTTTTCAATCCCCAGGACCCCACTAAAAATGTGCTCCAATTACCATTTTTAATAATTATTTGTACAAATATGGAATAGGTGGTAAAAATCTGTAGCCACATTTGTTGGGAGCCATTGAAGGTAGGCTAAGGCTAGCAGGCGGCCTTCCTGGAGGTGGCCCACTGTCTTCTGTATAGTCTGCAATGGGTAAGCTTGATGGCAAGATCCCAAAGAGACTTTATCTCAGGATTGCTTCTTGCAGCTGATATGCTTTTCTTGTCATTATTAAATTAATAAGATAATCCCTGGGCATTAGCCCATTCTATTGATCAGATTTCCTGTATATCATTATGATAAACTATGCTGTTTAGATGAATTGATGAATCTATAGAATTCCTGATTTGATTCAAACAATTTTAGGAAGAAAGTTTTAAGAGATGGTATTAGTTGTTTTGCTAGAAAGGTTTATTAACTTAGAATCAAAAACAGAATGTCCCCACTCCTCATATATTAAGTAAAAGCTGCATAATAATAAGTATGGGGCTGATGAGATGGCTCAGTGGGTAAGAACACTGTTCTTCTGAAGGACCTGAGTTCAAATCCGAGCAACCACATGGTGGCTCACAACTTTCCGTAATGAGATCTGATGCTCACTTCTGGTGTGTCAGAAGACAACTACACTATACTATATATATTAAATATGTCTTTGGGCTGGAGGAAGCAGGGACTGAGCTATCCCAGTTGACCAGAGTGAGCGGGGTTGACTGGAGCCAGCAGAGGTCCTAAAAAGTCAATTCCCAACAACCACATGAAGGCTCACAACCATCTGAACAGCTACAGTGTACTCTTACATAAAATAAATAAATCCTTTTAAAAAAATATGATGAGCTTTCACAATCATAATAAAAAGAGAAATAGGTTTGAGACAAACTTGTGTTCATGAAAAAATATTTATGTCCAAGCAGGCGGATTTCTGAGTTTGAGGCCAGCCTGGTCTACAGAGTGAATTCCAGGACAGCCAGGGCTATATAGAGAAACCCTGTCTTGAAAAACCAAAAAAGAAAAGAAAAAAAAAATGAAATAGCTGGGCAGTGGTGGCTCGTGCGGGCTTTAATTCCAGCACTTGGGAGGCAGAGGCAGGTGGATTTCTGAGTTCGAGGCCAGCCTGGTCTACAGAGTGAGTTCCAGGACAGCCAGGGCTACACAGGAAAACCCTGTCTCAAAAAAAAAAAAAAAAACAAAAACAAAACAAAACAAAACAAAACAAAGAGAAAGTTGGTTGGATGGATGGATTAGCTTAGGGGTGCTCTGCCTCATCATATGTCTGTTTGTCCACATGTACGTGTGTAGGTATATGTGTGTATGTTTGTAAGCATGCATGAATACTTGTGGAGTTGAAACAGATGATGGTCAGACCGGCCAGAGTGTGGGTGTATGAATGTATATGCCTATGTGTCTGTCCATATTTGCCTTTATAAAGCATTATTTTCTTCTCCTTCTTTCCAATTCAAAGAGGCTTCTGGCAGCCTGGACAAAGAAGAGAGCTCTAGCAATAAATTCTTTGCCTAACTACTACCACCACCCACCCTACCCCATTCCTGCTGTTAGCAACAAATGTCAATAGAGGCCTGCCTGAAGCTTCTGGCCTCAGTGTAACTTTTTGTTTGTTTTTGTTTTTCGAGACAGACTTTCTCTATGTATCCCTGGCTGTTCTGGAACTCATTCTGTAGACCAGGCCAGCCTCGAACTCAGAAATCAACCTACCTCTGCCTCCCAAGTGCTGGGATTAAAAACATGCACTACCGGCCAGGGTGGTGGTGGCGCACGCCTTTAATGCCAGCACTTAGGAGGCAGAGGCAGGAGAATTTCTGAGATCGAGGTCAGCCTGATCTACAGAACGAGTTCCAGGACAGCCAGGGCTACACAGAGAAACCCTGTCTCGAGAAACCAAAAAAAAAAAAAAAAAAAAAAAACAAAAAACCATGCACTACCACTGACTGGCCTTAGTTTATTATAGAAAACAACCCTATTCTCTCACAAGACCCCTTGCCCCCACTGATGATCTTCCCCCTCGACTGCTTCAGAGTACCCAGCCTCGGGCTAGCCCCACAGCACACAGTTGTTCCTGATTAGCAGGATGTCCTTCAATCTACTATAGGGTCCAATATATCCACTATAATACACTGAACAGCCTAAGAAAAGAAATAAAGCTGGGTATGGTGGGCATATGCCTTTACTCCCGGCACTCAAGAGACGGGGAGGGGGAAGGGGTGGGGGAGAAGAGCTTTGTAGTCTA
>JADRCC010556878.1:0-10921 GCA_019843855.1 Hylomyscus alleni | reverse complement strand
AATGAGGAGAGTGGCTCGAGTCTCTGACAGCGCCATGATCAGGACCCACCATCACCGCTGGGGAACACTGGCATCTGGCACATGCTTTCTAAGCATGCAGGAACCAGGTGTACATGCACACGTTTGTGAAGGTCCAGCAGCAGGCAGCGTGGCTGGCTGGCTGCATGCAGAAGAGCAAGACCTGAGATTGCCTGGGGTCGGATGGAGCGAGGGAGGATGAGAGAAGCATTAAATAGGACATGATCCGAAGAAACACGTCAAAGTGCTTTCAGGGACAGACGCAGGATCGCTGCTTATGCCGGGAGGAAAACAAAGTTACTGTGGGTCAGGCATTCGGATCAGATTTTTTTTTTGGTGGGGGGAGGGGGAGAATCATGCTGCATTTTTTTAAAAAGTGAGATAAGTTAAGAGATTTAGAAATCTTCGGGCCGGGCGTGGTGGCGAACGCCTTTAATCCCAGCACTTGGGAGGCAGAGGCAGGTGGATTTCTGAGTTCGAGGCCAGCCTGGTCTACAGAGTGAGCTCCAGGACAGCCATGGCTACACAGAGAAATCCTGTCTCGAGAAAAAAGAAAAAAAAGAAATCTTCATTTGACGAACTATTAACTCTAGATTCTATTATCCGTAGTTGATGGGTGAAGAAATAGGCAAGTCAAGTCAAGGGATTAGAGGAAGGTTGCGCAGGCAGTAAGTGCGTGGATGGATTCAGGTCAGGGTTCACCCCGTTAGCTGAGCCATCCTACTGTACTGTCGATCAATGAATGGGAACCACCACTTTGTTTATCTCACACCATTGGGACATAAAATAAGGCCCTGTGGCAGGCAAAGTGGAGGAGAGGCCAGCTTTCTTTGCTCAGCTTGCTTCTGTTGGGGGAGACAAAATGAGTCTAGAGAGTGCTGGCTGAGGGCGGCTGGTCGCTCTATGGGTGGCCCATGTGGGAAGCATGTGTGTTACAGCGTTCATCTTCCTACTGGCAAATCGTTTCACAAACGTAACCACCTAAGAGCATTTTACTCATGTCTTGGTAAAGTAGTACTTTCCATTTCTGCTGTGATGTGTAACTTGACGTGGGGTGCATCACAGACATGCTGCACCAAGGGTCAACCGGAGTAAATAAGTGTGTTTAGCAGCGAAGTCTGCCCAGGCTTCCTTAGCTTTCGGGTAATACCAAGGGGCTGAGAGGATGCGTGGTTCGCCGCCATACCCTCCACGGCCAGCAGAGGGCAGCAAAAACACATGCCTGCTTGGGATACACACACAAACCTGTGTGCAGACTGGCTTTCAAGAGCGCTTAGCGTATCTCCTAAAATGCTTTTAAATGATTTAACTTTATTATTACAACATAATAATAAAGTGCGCACATCATAGTGTGTATATGATCAAAGGACAAATTTGTGGCTTCAGCTTTTCTTCCACCGTGTGGGTTCCCGGATCCAATTCAGGTTGTCAGGTTTGGTGGCAAATGCCTTTCTTTACTTGCTGAGCTATCTTGCCTGCCCTGCTGTATTTTCTTATCATTTGGAAGATCCCTGCAGTGGAGGATATAATCTCTTTAAAGTTATGAAGAAAAGCAAACAAACAAAATTCCCCAAAGTGAAAGTAAATATCTCCTATAAGAAAATTTTATATGCATTTAGAATATATGCATTTAGAAACAGATATATTTTCTTCATGATTTTTAAAATTCACTTAAAATTTATGGTGTGTGTGTGTGTGTGTGTGTGTGTGTGTGTGTGTGTGTGTAAGCAGATATATGGAGGTCAGAGGTTAAACTTTGGGGAGTTGGCTCTCTATTTCTCCCTGGGTTCTGGCTAGTGCAGCACGAACTTTTATCCACTGAGCCATGTCACTGATCCTAACTAGGTTTTCTGAGACCAGGACTCACTTTGTAGACTGGGACAAACCTCCTGTCTCCGTCTTCTGATTACTAGGATTCTGTGAGCATCCATGACTAGCTGATACTTAGTTGACTATCAAACAGGGCTTGTTCTGGTCGAAGGGGCCAAACTTCTCCAGAGACTTTTCCAGGTCTCTCTCCTTCTAATGCAGTCATAGCTGGTGGGCAGCTTAGGTTGTCTGTGAGAGGCAAATGATTTTGCTTGGCACCATTTGGGAATGCCTGGTCATCACGCTTGTAAGAAAGTATCTGTGGTTAAAGTCAGTTCTGGCACAAGTCTTTCGTATGGAAGCTACAGCTGTCATGTTTTCAAGCCTTTTACAGATTCCCCCGGCAATGTTTACCAGAGATACTGTGCAGTTGGCTGCCGTTTCTTCTTGACTTGTTTGCCCCTTACAAACATCAGCTGAGCAGCAGTCTACGACTCCACGTGCCACCAGCTCGTTGCACAGACTCACGGTGAGGTAGCTTGCAGGGTCTTGCCTGTGAATCCCAAACACGGCATGCAAACTCCTCCTCCTCCCTCGGGTTTTCAGTGGATAGTGACCAGGAGGTAACTGTGTTCTGGAGGGGCCAGGGGGATGCAGCACTGACCGTGGAGGCTGAACCTCATGCTGGGAGCAGAGGGGAGGATGGGGCATTCGAAGTTCACAGTGAGGAAGCGAGGCCCTATAAAAATACCTGTGGGGCCTTCTGGGAATAGTTATCCGTCCTTCCAACAGGAACACGCTGTAAGCCTCGCTCACTTTTTTTTTTTTTTTTGGCAACAGGAAAGCTTTGAGGATCACACTCATCTTTGCAGGCCCAGATAAATTCAACATCCATATTTATTGCTTTCGTTATAAAATATAAGCACTTTACACCACCCTAGCACAAAGACTGCATCTGCATTTTGGTATGTCTCTTCTAAGATTTAGCATTTAAAGGTTATTCTCAAATTTAACACTGTTCTAAGTGTTTTTAAAAAAAAAAAAAACATAAAAATACTGGTTCTTATAGACCTCGATTTTTCTAACTCTCCACAGCAAGTTTTTCTTTCACAGAAAAGACTGAAAACATCAGTGCTAAAGCCAAGTTTGCAGCCTCTAGCCTTGCTGCCTTTCTGTGAGGCACATACACAGCGTGACTTCGCAGAGCAGAGCTTAGAAAGACCTCGGTTCGACTGCCTCAGCTGACAGAATGGTCAACTGGCTGGTTCGTGGTGTGTGTGTGTGTGTGTGTGTGTGTGTGTGTGTGAACGGGAGGAGGGAAGGCCTGAAACCTCATGTGTCTTTTATAACCATGATGTGCAAAGTCAACAGCCCTGGTGGGGCTGTGAAATGTGAAATGTGTGTGCGGTGTGTGTATGGGGGACGGAACCCAGGGCTCCACACATCTGAAACAAGCTCTCTGCAGCTGAGCTCCACACTCAGCTCTTTTTGGACAGGGTCTCATTTCATTGCCCAGGCTGGTCTTGAAATTCATCCTGCAGCTCAAAAGGCCTACAAGTCATGATCCTCCTGCCTCAGCCTCCCAAGTAGCTGGGATTAAAGGCCTATGTTATCAAGTTTAGAATGAAATTCTTTGTTAGTTGCCTTGATTCTACATGACTTTTGTTATCTGAAATGGCAGCATTTTGGGATGTAGAGTATACTATCTTTTAAAAACATAATTCTGAGCAAAATGACGATTGAATCTGTAATTCCTTTTTAGACAGGATCTCACTATATAGACCAGATCTTGAGAGATCCGCCTATCTCTACCTCCTAAAGCACTGGGATTAAAGGCATGCGCCACCATGTCAGGACTAGTTTTTTTGTTTTTCTTTTTTTCTGTTTATTATTTTAAGATGTCTTAAAATACTAAAGGCATGGTGGCACATGCCTTTAATCCCAGCGTTTGGGAGGCAGAGGCAGGCGGGTTTCTAAATTCGAGGCCAGCCTGGTCTACAGAGTTCCAGGACAGCCAGGGCTACACAGAGAAAACCTGTCTCGAAAAACAAAAAACAAAAAACAAAACAAAACATCTTTGTGCGTCTCATCTCTCAAGACCAACCAGTGACACTGCTGGTGGTCGAGAGAGTTTGTGTATTGCTAAGGTGCTTTTCCCATCAGCTGTTACTAGTGGGGTACACCTTGAGAACAGGAAGGAGCGTTAGGCTCACCAGACTTAGCACAGTCATCTTGACACTCACGCGGAATGCGTATCCAAGTTGCGTGAGAACTACTGGGTCATTACCTCCATTTTCACTGAAGAGACACAAAAGATACCCAAACACCACCTTCAGACTCATCACTGTGGAGACACTGACACTGCAAAGCTTCCTAATAAATGAGCCTGCCTGAGCCGCACTGCGAGAAACCACACGTGGGGGGAAGTGCTAAGTTAAAACAGCAGCTCCGACCCAACTGAGGGGAACTGAGAAGAAAGTACAGAGAACTGAAATCTAACGTTAATCTGAAGCAGAGCGAGGATCAGCTGTCACTCATTAATAAAGGCGGGATAGAAGGGAGTCATGGTGTCAGTAAGTGACACCAGAGGGCCTCAGAGGACAGTAAACTTGTTATTGGCCTATGAAAAAAGAAAGATTAATGTGTCCCAGGCCGTTAGAATGACCATGAAGGAAATAATTTACATCAGAGAACCCAGGACTGAAGCAAGCAACTCCAGCATGACAGACTGGTGAGAAGAGCCAGAGCTAGCCCCGTCCAGCATCACCACCTTAGACGTGGACTTAGGGTTCATAGAAGCCAAGGAACAAGGTGGCCACACAATCCTAGAAGAGCAGGCTTTGCCAGCCAGGGCGAAATCAGAAGGAAAACTGGAAGACTACGAACCTGGTGAAGGGAATCAAGGTAGCCAGGAGCACGGGGGACACTCTGACAAAGGAGAAGCAGACACTGGCAGGAGAGTCTGTAGGGCTTATGACCAGGCTTTCAAGAAGGAGACCAGCCAGGCGGTGGTGGCGCACGCCTTTAATCCCAGCACTTGGGAGGCAGAGGCAGGCGGATTTCTTGAGTTTGAGGCCAGCCTGGTCTCCAGAGTGAGTTCCAGGATAGCCAGGGCTACACAGAGAAACTCTGTCTCGAAAAACCAAAAAAAAAAAAAAAAAAGTAGTAGACCAAATGCCAGTATTGGAGAGGATGGTGGGAGAGGGTTCAGCCACAAGGCTCATCAGCTGACTGTTCTGTTGTCCTGGTGTTGGTCGGGACAAGTGCTTGGTCAGGACTATCCATGAAACCCTACCTAGATCAGCAGGTCGTGTCAAGAGCAGCATGGTGACCTCGTGGTCACTATTCTCTGTGGCTCATGAGATGCAAGGACTTCTAGGTGAGGTCTCAGTATAAAGCCAGTGTGTGCTATGGTGAACATCAACTAAAGGAGCCAAGAATGTCCCCATGCTGACACTAGTGACCCTCGACCTCTGTTGTACCTGCAGCCTCAACTTCAAACAAAGCAGCCTATTGCAGGCCTCACTCCCCGAACTACAGCTCTTAACCTGGAGGCTGGACAAACAAGTAAAAGTCTGTGTCTATTAGGGAAAGACCAGATTATGAACAAGACCAGGTACAAGTGCAGGACCGCCTCAAAGCCAACACATGCAACCCTAACAGGCTGCTCAGGAGATTCAAGGCCATGGCATCCTCTCCTTGTATGTACCAGGAGCTGAATGCTTTAAACCTCCCACAGGGACAACAGCCAATAGTGTTAGGAACTCGCTCAGAGGGACTGGAAAGATGGCTGCTCTTGCCGAGAACCCGGGTTCTATTCTCAACACCCAGAGGGCAACTCGCAACTCTCTCCAAGTCCAATCCCAGGGAATCTGATGCCCTTTTCTGCCCTGTAGGGATCTGCCCTGTATGCACAGAAAGGCAGACAGGCAGATGGATGGATGGATGGACGGATGGACGGACGGACAGGAATACACACACACAGGCAAAACACCCAGATACATAAAAAGAAATTTTAGGGGGCTGGAGAGATGGCTCAGCGGGTAAGAGCACTGACTGCTCTTCCAGAGGTCCTGAGTTCAATTCCCAGCAACCACATGGTGGCTCACAACCTTCCCTTGTTTGAAGACAGCTACAGTGTACTTACATATAATAAATAAAATATTAAAAAAAAAAAAAGAAATTTTAAAGTTAAAACAAAAACTCACCCAGAAGAGTATTTATAAATACTCTAGCTTGACCCTGGGCTCTTAACAATCCAATACAGAAAGCCCCTGGCAACTCTTAGGGTTCACCACGTCCTGAAGATTGCCACTAGAACAGCAGGAGAGCTTACTATGCGCATGAGAAGCGCATGCTCGCCAAACCCTTACTCCTCCAAGTTCAAGACAGCAACTGAGCACACAAGTGGGTGCTGCAGAGGCTATGTGCACAGCTGATGACTGTGAATGAACATGGAGCAAGAGCTCGAGAATCCAACTCTGACACATTAACTTCTCGGTGCCGAGAACTGAGCTCAGTCTTGTACACTATGGCTAGTGCTCTATATACACCATCCTTCAGTATTTCTCAGCCTCCTGTCTAAAATGCCTACAGACTTCAAGAGCCTCCTTCAACAAATTTAAACTCTGTCTGGTTGGTTAGATTAATTTGATTTCTGAAAAGCTCCCTCACAAACAAGACAGATTATCTTTAGGTAACAATGCGATCTGATGCTAAAAGGCCTTTTTTTTTTTTTTTCTTTTGAGACAGGGTTTCTCTGTGCAGCCCTGTCTTAGAACTTACTCTGTAGACTAGGCTGGCCTCAAACTCACATAGACCCACCTGCCTCTCCTCCTAAGTGCTGGGATTAAAGGAGTGTGCCACCACTGCCACGCGCTGAAAGGAATTCTTAGAGGTAAGTTTGCGGTGTTCTGAAGGCCAACTTCCCTGGAAATATAGCTGATTTAACCATTCTGACAAAGAGCCACCAGCTTATAAACTGACAGACTACAAGACCTGCCCTGCCAGCCTTACCCCTCTGGCTCATCACTAACCCACCAGGCTAGGCACACTATATGCACTTCTTACCCTTTCCCTTCTTGTACTGGGAACTGAACCTGGTGCCTCACCCACACTAATCAAATGCTATTGAGCCACACACCCTTAGCACCAATTCTTACTCTTTCAAGAGAAGAACCCTCCTTGCATAGTGGACTGTATTACTTCTCATTTACATCCAAGTAGCATACTGTCCACCCTTCCTGTACTTCATGGGTAGTGTTAACAGTGCCACACATTCACAGGAAGAGCCATCAGTCATGGATAGTTGTGTAAAAGACAGACTGCATGCACTTGACTCCAGAAACACCTAACTACCCAGAGGACAGAGGGCAACTCATCGGAGAAGAAACCAAAGCTGCCTCTGAGACCCAGGAATCTGAATTCTGTCGATATGTGATGATACGTGACCTCCGCCTCCCCTCTTCTAAGTACACAGCTGTTTTGAAACACCACTTGATATTGCTGTAGTGACTAGGTCTGTAGTTAACAGAACCAAACAATTAAAAAAAGCAGAATTTCAAGTTCTCACTCAGCTTATGAAGAACCAGACTGTGGATAACTTTTGGTTATGGCCATAGCTTAAGACCTAGGTGCCTTCTAGCTTCCAAGGGGACAGATCACATACCAGCTTCTCATTGAGCTTCATGGCTAATGAGTTCATCAATACTAGGAATTTGTATTCATCTTACAAGTAATTATTTCTTTTAACCATATACATATGAGGTACTGTTCTGAGCCACTCAAGATGTGTGTTAGGAACTGACTCTGGTGTTCTGTAAGAGCACTAAGTGCTCTCAACCACTGAGCACTCTCTCCAGCCCCACCTAAGTATATGTGAACCATGTCAGTCACCTGGCAAAAATGGCAAGTGAAAAACCGAGCCTGTATTTTCTTATGAGGGTGTGTGGGGCAGAGGATGACCTTGGGTGTTAACCTCAGGAATATTGTCCTCGACCTTTGAGGCAGGGCTGGCCTTCTGTTCCCTCCACTTCCCCAGAACATGGCACACCTGGCATTTGCTCATGGGTTCTGGAGACCAACCCCAAAGCCTCCAGGCCATTGTCAACTGAGCTACGTCTCCAGTCCTTTTTAAATTATTTTTTTTTAAATGTCCAACTTTGACACTAAAGTTCCTACTTCATCTTATTGTCATGCTTAGTTATCTTCTAAAGTTTTATTTTATTTATGAGTACATCGTAGCTGTCTTCAGACACACCAGAAGAGGGCATCAGATCCTATTATAATAGTTGTGAACCACCATGTGGTTGCTGGGAATTGAACTCAGAACCTTTGGAAGAGCAGTCAGAGCTCTTAACCACTGAGCCATCTCTCCAGCCCCCCACTTCTTGTCTTTCTTCTGAGCTCACTATATTCCAGGGTCTCACTATGTAGTTCTGGCTGGTCTAGAACACCCTGAGTGGAGCAGGCTGACTGCAAACTGAGACTCACTTGCCTTGCCCTGCTGCTTCTTTAGGCAGTAACAGGTTTCAAATGCAGAGTGTACACAAGACGCAGGGCCCACAACAGGGCAGAGGGAGATATGCTAATGGGAGGACAAACTGTCCCGGGCACCTACATTAGTCTATTTAGGGGAAAGCGCAGGAAAACAACAGGCACCAATTACCTGTGCCTTTAGGACCAGAGAGCTATCCTTTGGCCTTTCCAGATGCGCTGGATTTCTTTGTGATGTTGTACTGTGCCTAAAGAAAATCCAAACTGAATAGAAACTAGATCAGAAGTCTTGTAACTCCAGACCTGTCCCCACCCCAACCTGCCTGTAAAATACACTCCATCTCTAACATGGATATGGGTATTTCAGCTACAACAAAAAATCCAAACATACTGATTTTTGTTTTTGAACCGGGAACTTTTGATGCTGCCAGGCTGGTCTGTCTTCCCAGTGCTGGGATTACAGGCATGAAACACCACATGCTGCCACATGCTTGTAAAGAACATGACTGGTTTACTAAGGAGACATATAAAGTATATTATTTAATGAAGATTAAATGGGATACTGTGGTTAACTAAATTATAAAAATTAAATTCCCAGTTCAAGTAATTTTATACACACACACATACACAGTACCAAGATGCATCTCTCGCAGTGCCTAGGAGCTAGGTGACAAGCGTGTTCAATGTGTGCATGGTACAAGCACAACTGTATATTCAATACCAATACCATCTCTACTTTATAGCTGCTGGATTCCAGGAAATAAATGTTTGTAAGCTGCCTAAATGCTTGGTTGTATAAAATTCCCGAAATGTTGTATGGAGTGAAAGGAAAAAACACTAAGGTTTTTTAAAAAGATGCCTCCGAAGCCATATTTAACAGACAGCCTCCAAGTCACTTCAATTCAATGGATCTTTTCCATGTACAAAGTGAGAGCAATGCTCCTGCTCCAGGGAGTTGTTGTAAGGGTTCATAAACAGGAGGGCCCCACAGAACACAGCTCAGGACTCATGTTTAATATACCAGCTTCCCTTCCCACTTTCTTACGAAAGCCAACTGCAGGGCACCCAGCCTCATTATGCATTCCCACACAATTCTAAAGTCTAGAAAGACCCCCAGTACTTCAGAGAGAATCACAGTCTAGGTTTTATGTAAAGGAAAGAGACAGAACCAAGCAATCATCAGCACAACTAATGCCCTGAAGCAACTATTTATTGCTTAGCTATCTGCAACAGCTGAGTCCTGATGACCCTAGCAAGTCCTCTGCAGAGGTGAAACCTATCATCACAAGCACACTGCTGCCAAGACAAATGTGAGCGTCAGGTTGCCCCTCTCTAGACTGAGTACGGAAGGATTTACTTAAGAAATACTAACCAAGTTTATTGACTAGTTAGTTATATGGCTATGGATGCTACCCAACACCATCTAAGTGCCTCAACTGGATCCAGAAATGGTCTTAATTTAAGCTAACAATTTTGGAGCTCAAAGAAAAACCAAGGAGCTAGTCTATCCAAGTCTTGATGAGGCCACATACAGTGTTCTGAGTTAAACTGTAAATTATTCCACGCCATCCTGAAGGAATTCAAGACTATGCTGAGCAAGGCTGTAAGACCCCAACTAAAAACAAACAAATGTCATGAGTCAAATGCACCACCAAGCACTGTCCTTTCTGCCAAGAGCAGGAAGAACGAGCCACACCTCCAGTCTCAGCAGGACCACCTCAGTGCTCTACTGTTCACTCCTCTAAGGATGCCAGGCTGATTAGCTACTGGAAGGACCGAAGACAGCAGCCCTTTACTGCCTACCAAGTTCTCTTCTCTGACGTCACCGCTACTTCTCATTTCTACCTGATTGTTTCCCCTTAGCCTTTTATATAGAGTCTCACTTCTCCTTCCAAACTTCTCAGGCAGTTTTAGTGGACAGTTATCAGTCCCAAAAGTCCCTTACTACATACAGCTCAGGATCCAAATGATGAAGCTATACAAGCAGGGTGGGGCCCATGCTTTAGGACACATTCTCCTCCAATGTCTAGGTAACAGAGTCTGATAAACATGATCCTTAAATTCACTTAACAGATTCTAAAACCAACTTGTTCAAAAGATAAATTCTGAAAACAAGGTTCATGATGTAAATGACTATATTGAAACAAAGAAAAGCTTCATCCAAGTATTTACATTTTTAAAAAAGACATTTAAAAGTAGACTACTTATTAAGTGTGCTTGAACAAACCATGTGTGGAATTGAATTCCATTCATTATGGAGTTAGTTTCTGCTAAATATTACTGATGCTATAGTAGACGCCTGGCACCTGAAGACTCAAGTTTTCAACTGTTCCCAGTCTACACTAAAAAGTAATACATTCTACATTCCTAAGGCTCTAATCTGGACCTCAGAAACAAAAGAGCTGGTATATAAGGCAATTACTCAGGGATGACAACGCGGTAGCTGTTAAGTGTAGTTTCTGCAACTCCCCATGTTTTACCTGGTATTTAGTTAAACACTATGGGCCATTTAAAGGTTTTAATTACCTATATCTTACTGTACAGCAGCTTAGCAAATTTAGATATTCAGAGAAGGTTCTGGAAAATGTTTTTTTTTTTT
>JADRCC010556862.1:0-10349 GCA_019843855.1 Hylomyscus alleni | reverse complement strand
GCTCATGCTTGCACAACCAAGCCATCCCTCAAGCCCCAAGTCGCACTTTTCCATCAGACATTCTCAGCAGCCTCTATTCAACACACCCTCCTTACCCCTATTTTACAGAGGAGGAGCTGGGAGCAGAAATGGCTTTACTTATTTTCAATATAAAAGAAAGGAAGTGACATCATTGAGACACAGATCAAGACTGAGCCAAGACCATCATCTGCAATTCACTCTGCCTATAGCAAGCAGTTAGGCAAAAGGATCACAGACTGGGGTAGCACCGAATATCCAGGTGCCAGCAAGTCCGCCAAAGCACGAGAAATGGGTGGTAAGTATCTGAAATTAATCAGTATTTATTAACCAATTGCAACACTGTTGTCTGGAACTCTGATTTAGCTATAAAAGTCAAAAAGACCATCATGCACCCTGGGTTCAATGCAACCCTAAAATCTCAGCGGCTTACAATTCACATGTCTATTTCTTGCTCACCTGGCAGAACCAGTGTGAGAAGCTCTGCTCAGACCCACTCAGGAGGCAAGGTTCATGTGAGCTGCATCTTCACTTTGGCTTCTGGGGTCATCGTAGCAGGAAAAGAGAGAATTGTATTTGTCAAGCATGAGCAATGAAATGCTCTGGCCCAGAAATGCTACATGTCACTTTCGTTCACATTTCATTGCCCAGGACTAGTTAGCAATGACACCTCATTGCCAGAGGGCAGAGGAGTGAGTCCCAGAGACTTGACAATCAACCTGTGCAAGACATTGGTCATCATGAGTAATGCACAGTGGGTGATTTTGCTCAGTGGAAGAGGTCGTCCCATTGGCACCCGAGGGCATGATTGACGTGGAAAAAACGAGCTTAGAACGCCAACCCCACAAGAGTATGATTGACGTGGACACAACAAGTTTAGAACGAACGCCAACCCCACACACAGCTGACTCATTCGCATGACTCTGAGTAAGGTGTCTCATCCTCCAAATTGTAGCTTCTTCCCTTTAAACACAGGAGGAATGTAGCGCTTTCCAGACAGAGGACACTCCAGCGAGATCACATACGGAAAGGCCTGTCAGTGCTGGCCATAGCTGAAGCCAATACATGGTGGTTTCATTTTGAATTGAATAGTATTGCATTTAGGAAAAGCACGGAGCAATTTAATAAAAGAACTGCATCATAGCAGCTGCTTAGACGGGTTGCCATACACACTAAAATATTAGCAAAGCAGCAGGAAATTAAAATCAAGGCATTTAGGTTATAAACCCAGAATTTTTCCACATTTCTTCTTGGCATCCGTTTGTATTAGTAAATAACAAGTCACTAAACACGAGCTTAAAAGAACTCCTATACAACAACTCAATTCTACAGGTCAGAAATTGAAGCTGGGACCATATTGCTAGACAGTGTAACCCAAGGCTGAAATCAAAATGCTAGCCAGGCTCTGCTCACCCATGGAACTCAGGGATTTCTTCCCAGCTTTCCTGACCTCTCAGACTCCCACTACTTCCAGGTCTGAAGATGAGGTTGTCAGTCTTTGCTAGTTGTCAGACGGCAGTGGTCTGAGGTTTCTAAAGTCTATGTATAGTCCCTTGCTGTGGTCCCCAAAGGCCATTACCAGCAGAAGTGCCTCCTTTCCTCCAAACTTGCTGAAACATATTGCTCTAACTTTGGCCTCTAACAACACCCTGAAGAAACACTAAGTTTTAATGAGGCCACCTGATGAATTCAGACTTGCCCCCTTTCAATATAACGCTATGTATCACAAGAGTAAGAGAACTCAGACCCAACAGAGACAACTGTAAGAACATAGGAGTCCCTGGCAATCCAAGAGTCTGCTTATCACACACCCTGACAGTTCGTCATGCCCAGGGACATGACATCTCTCCAACTGCCTACTAGGATTGCTAACAGTAAAACATAGAGGCATCCTTATTATTTAACACACAGTGCTCAATATCAGCAAGAGCAGGATTCTGCGCTCCAATGTCATCTTTTCTCATCGGGAAAACCATTTCTAAAGGGCATATCCGCATATCTGCTGGAAGACGTGCCTCTGGTTTCTGCACATTTGCTTTTGTTTATTTGTTTGTTTGTTTGTTTTTTCAAGACAGGGCAGGGTTTCTCTGTGTAGCCCTGGCTGTCCTGGAACTTACTCTGTAGACCAGGCTGGCCTCGAACTCAGAAATCCGCCTGCCTCTGCCTCCCAAGTGCTGGGATTAAAGGTGTGCACCACCACTGCCCAGCTTCTGCACACCTTGCAAGCAGATGTTCCTAATCCTTTGCTCTAGACAATCTTTTCCAGGGTAATTGTAGAGCAAACAATCTTGGAGGATGGAGATACATACAGTGTGTCTCTTTTTAGATCAAAGAGCAGATTCACTTATAATGCTACATAATGAAGATCGCATCTCTTCCAGCACAAAGGGTAATTGTGTAAAAAAAATTCAACTTTCCCCAGTGGGGATCTCATGCCAGGAATACAGCTCGTGTGGATGAGATGTCCACCTGGTTCCACTCCTGTGGACCGCAGGGGAAGGAAAACTGACCGCTTGATGATCTGCTGGCCCTGGCTAACACTGACAGTAGTAAGTAGTCCTCTGTCTCTGACTGACAAGCATTCACAAAGAATTATATATTCCTTATCTCATTAAGTCACAAGCATGCTGGTAGAATGCATAGCATATTAAGATATTTAGATTGATAGATAACTTTGGCTAGTTATCAAGTGGTCTTATCTTGATTACTAAGGCAAATAGCATATGAATTTTGTGTGAATAGTTAGTGTCTCTTCATTTCCCTATGATACAAGTAATAGCCTATCTATATGTGTTTATTTTCATCAAAAATTTTAAACAGATTTTTCTTTTATCTCTTCATGCGATTGGCTTGTAAGCGCTACAAATTACAATTAAATTTTGAGAAAATTTAACAAATATAGAAAATTTGCAACCACAGATCTTCCTTGTAAAAACATGTAACTTTTATGTGTAAAGAAACTGTGCTGCTGTGTTCAGTGTTTGCAGATTCCTTGATCGGGTAAATATAATTTCTTCTCACGGGAGTCCATGTAAACAAGTACAAGGAAAGACACGTGTATAGAAGTTTGAGTCTTTATAAAAAGTTTTTCTTCCCCATTTGTAGTTACTTAATATTATTAGTTCTACTACTAGATATTGCAGAATACACACTCATATACATGCACACACATAGACCCACAAAAACATACACACATGCACATATACACACATACAAACACATAAACATACACGCACACATATATACACACACATACACACAAGCACACATGTACATGCACATTGACACACACAAGCACATACATACAAACATAGGCACAACATGCCCATAGTAAAGCAAATTTACATAGGCTATCTCCTGAAAACTCACATCCAGAATCACAATTGCTTGTATTTTATGTTTCCTGGCATTTGTTTCTTTCTGGTTGGCTTTGGATTGTTATTTAAGTGGTAGGAGGAATGCCCTGCCCTCTGACTTTAGAAGAATCCATTCCCACAAACAGGAAAATAACAAGCATACCACCAGCCTGCTCCAGGTTCCTCCTGCTCTTGTAACTCGTCGGCTCATCGCTTTTTACAGTTTTCTTCTCAGTTATGGATGTAAAGTTGGGTCCTTCATTCAAGCTCGAATGTGACATAGGAAACAGTCTGAGGAGGGTCTACTAAAGTTCCTATTTCAAGTGAGTCTGACCAAGATACTAAGCCTGTTTCCAGGGAGGGCATTCACTCACCACTGCACTTAACCCCATCCTAAACTGGAAAACCACTACATGTGGGTCAAAATTAAATCAAAGGTCGCATGAAACAGTTCCCAAGTCCTTGTTCTTAAATGAGTCGTAATTTACAGAGTCCATGTTGAAGGAAGAGCAGAGATCAAGTCGTGCATGCTTTGATAACCACTTCCGGTGTTTTCTCCTCTTGCACAGGCTTCTTTGGGGAAACTGACTCCATCCAACTTCAGCCACCATCACAGTAATGTCTTTTCCACACGAGAAAGGCCAGGATATATATTTTTTCTTTGCTCATTTATTTACCTGTGAAGTAAAAGCCACAACAACAAAAAAAAAATCACAAATTATTTTAAAAGGATAAGAGAATTATGTGGATGTGAACGATCATGGCTTAGCTTTAAATTATTGTTTTAGCTATGTTCTTCGTAAGCTGACTTTAATTTCATTTTGTGATATGACATAATTGACAGGTACAGAGATGTGCATATGTGAACATACATCATAAATCCTGTTGAAACTTTGCAAGTTACCCACAAATATAAAGAGAAACATTAAAGCCACGCAGTACCATACCACCCTGATCATCTCTATGACATGGTTGAGATGGGAGGCTTCCTGACATTTGTTAGGAAGAAAACACACAGATATGTGTTAGGCATGAAGTGGTTACTTTATATCCAGCTGTCCATCACTGCCCTGGGGCATGAGTACTGCAGGAGTTCTCAGAAGGTAAGTGTGGAATGTTGGGGGAGTAGGTGACATCACATGGAGAAGCTAATTACACTCTTTTTTTTCTTTTTAATGAACAAACAAAAACAACAAGAACAAACCCCTGTTGCCTCCCCCCTCCCCATGCCTGCTACCCCACCCTCTCCCACTTATCAGCCCTGTCATTCCCCTACACTGGGGCACAGAACCTTCACAGGGCCAAGGGCCTCTCCTCCCCTTGATGACCGACTTTGCAATCCTCTACTATACACATGCTGCCAGAACAATCAGTCCCACCATGTATAGTCCTTGGTTGGTGGTTGAGTCCCTGGGAGCTCTGAGGGCATTGGTCAGTCCATATTGTTGTTCGTCCCAAGAGGCTGCAAACCCTTCAACTCGATTGTTTCTTTCTCTAACTCCTTCATTGGGGACCCTGTACTCAGTTCAATGGATGGCTGTGAGCCTCTACTTCTGTATTAGTCAGGTACTGTCAGAGCTCTCAGGAGACAGCTATATCAGGCTGGAGTGCCCTTCCTTCAGTCTCTGCTCCATAGTTAGTCTCTGCAACTCCTTGCATGGGTATTTTGTTCCCCCTTTTAAGAAGGAATGAAATGTCCACATTTTGGTCTCTCTTTTTCTTGAGTTTCTTGTGGTTTGTGGATTGTACTTTGTATATTCCAATCTTCTGGGCTAATAACCACTTATCAGAGAAAGCCTAGGAAAGAAGTCAGGAAACATAGATGCAAGCTAATTACTCTCCAGCCATGGTCACTCCCGACCGCTGTGGGCTACTGCACATCAGAGCAACTATATACCACTTATCTGAGCCGGGCTTATCACAGATGTGACAACTGCTAATTCTGTCCATTCCCCTCAGATAACATGGTATCTGCTTCACAACTGAATATATACATTATATCCCCCATTGTATACATATTCAATATATACCCTATTGCACATATTCACTCTAGCTCATCTGTGGATGAGAAGTACCTGAATTCCAATAAATATTGTTCTCATTATATCTTAGAAACATTACAACCTTATTTTCCATTTGATTGAAGAGTCTGGTGTATTAAATTTTTTAAATCAATTTTCACATTTAATCTTGACACTCTTTTAAGTACTTTGGTAGTTTAAAAAAAAATCCCTTAAAACATTATGATTTCCCCATGAGCCGACAGATTTGCTATGGGATAGGAAAACATGCCTTTTAAGTATTGATTCCATTCCTTGAATTAACATTTGCTGAATTCTAAGACTAACTATGCTCCTACAAAAAAAACTTGTACTGATTTGAATATGTTTGGCCCAGGGAGTGGCACTATTTGGAGTTGTGGCCTTGAAGTGGGTGTGTCACTGTGGGCGTGAGCTTAAGACCCTCACCCTAGCTGCCTGGAAGTCAGTATTCTGCTAGCAGCCTTCAGATGAAGATGTAGAACTCTCAGCTCCTCCTGCACCATGCCTGCCTGGACACTGTCATGTTCCCACCTTTATGATAATGGACTGAACCTCTGAACCTGTAAACCATCTCCAATTAAGTGTTGTCCTTCTAAAAGCTGTCTTGTCATGGTTTCTGTTTACAGCAGCAAAACCCTAAGACACAACCATACTTCATTTCTACCTGTCTCCCGTTTCCTCCTCTGCTCCATGAGACTATTATCCACGCCTTTGCTTCATGAAGCTTCTTTTATGTGCTTAGTACACTCTACTCACGTCCACCAACTAAAGTTGTGACCCCAAAGGGAAGAAAGGGAGAAAAGATGGAGGGGGAAAAGGAGAGAGAGAGGAAGGGAGACAACAGATGCAGCAGAAGCTGAAAGGCCCTTGAAGCTGGGGCCTGAGAAGAGAGATTGTCTTTCCATGATTACTGAAGGAATCAGGAGAATTTTTCTCCAGTCAATAATTCTCTTTGTACTATTTTTTGTGACTTTTTGCAAATCTAAAGTAATTTCAAATTAGGAAGCAAAAAAAAAAAAGTAACAATATTCATATAGAAATATATTCTCGAGATTGTCCCAAGAGTGTGAAACCACCTCCCAAATTATCTGTGTTTCTTTTGCCTATAATAAATACTTTTGAAATGTGTAAGCTGTTCTCAAAACCATAGTATACTCTAAAAACGTCAAACAAACAATCCTATTAATAGAAGAGACTGAGATAGGAGAATCATGATTTCAAGACCACTATGTGGTACACAGCAAGACACTGTCATGTACAAACAAGCTGAAAGTGTATATGGATTGCAAAATATTGGACCTATTTCTCCAATTACCAAATTAAAGAGACCACTGGATGACAACCAACAAATTCTAATTCCTCATATTTTTGAATTTTGATCAATTAGGAATGTTGGTAATATTAATTTTCATATTAAGAGATATTAAGAAAAAGTAATTGTTACTTCCTAGTATTTTTGTTGTTAGAGATGGAATTATGTTTGTGTGAGTTTGTTGAAAGATTACTTTCTTGCTTCTAGGGTATAGTTTTGCTCCATATGTTGGTGTTTTCCCTCTATATAGGACTGGATTTGTGGAAAGATATTGTGTAAATTTGGTTTTGTCATGGAATATCTTGTTTTCTCCATCTATGGTAATTGAGAGTTTTGCTGCATATAGTAGCCTGGGCTGGCATTTGTGTTCTCTTAGGATCTGTATGTCAGGATGTTCTCTTAGGATCTGTATATCTGCCCAGGATCTTTTAACTTTCATAATCTCTGGTGAGAAGTCTGGTGTAATTCTGATAGGCCTGCCTTTATAGGTTACTTGACCTTTTTCCCTTACTGCTTTTAAAATTCTTTCTTTGTTTAGTGCATTTGGTGTTTTTATTATTATGTGATGGGAGGAATTTCTTTTCTGGTCCAGTCTATTTGGAATTCTGTAGGCTTCTTGTATGTTCATGGGCATCTCTTTCTTTAGGTTAGGGAAGTTTTCTATAATTTTGTTGAAGATATTTACTGGCCCATTACCTTGGGAGTCTTCACTCTCTTCTATACCTATTATCCTTAGGTTTGGTCTTCTCATTGCGTCCTGGATTTCCTGGATGTTTTGGGTTAGGAGCTTTTTGCTTTTTGCATTTTCTTTGACTGCTGTGTCGATGTTTTCTATGGTGTCTTCTGTCCCTGAGATTCTCTCTTCTATCTCTTGTATTCTGTGAGTGATGCTTGCACTTTTGATCTCTTTTCTAGGTTTTCTAACTCCAGGGTTGTCTCCCTTTGTAATTTCTTTATTGTTTCTATTTCCATTTTTAGGTCTTGGATGATCCTGTTCATTTTCTTCACCTTGAGGCTGGAACAAAATACTGCCTTTTGTTGTGTGTTAGCAAGTTCACACCATCCTATTTGCTGTAGAAACAATTTAGGATCTGAGAGAGATTTGTCTGCATTTTTCCTAAGAAATAAGGAAGTTAAAATGACAAACACAACTCACCACCCTGAAGTACTTTTAAGGAAATGGACTGTGATCACTTCAGAAAGACTTATTTGGGAATGGAAATATCTTGCACTCTGCCTCTCATATTGCAGCTGTATCAGACAAGTTGATCTTATTAAAGATAATTGAAATGGGATTTTAAAGCATATTTTCTAAAGTGCTTCAAGAACCCTAAATAAATTGAAATGAAACCAATTCCTCTAGATACATGCTGAGGGAAATTGTTTTGTGTGTGTGTGTGTGTGTGTGTGTGTGTGTGTGTGTCTGTTTAAACTTTACTGAAGGCATTTCTGAACTAGACCAGTGTCCTGAGAAGGTTAACTTTTTCTACTTTGCATTTCTTCCAGGACAGCCATGAATGACCACAGTACAGGTGACATGGTCACATAGTTAGAATCCAATGAAAGTTCCCTGTACCTGTTCACCAAGTCCACTCAGTGTAAACTGAACATTACACTTGAAAGTATAGTGGGTCACCTATAGACAGATATTTTTTAAAAGATTTATTTATTTATGAATATGAGTATTTTGCCTGCATGTACATTTGCAAGCCAGCATAGGGCATCAGATCCCATTATAGTTGGTTGTGACCCATCATGTAGGTTCTGGGAATTGAACTCAGGACCTTCAAAAAAAGCAACCAGTGTTCTTAACCACTGAGCCATCTCTCCAGCCCCCAGATAAACACTCTCTGTTGCACTTGCCCCTTAGAGGACTGTTCTACTTACATGCATAATAACTACAGTATTCAGGGCAGCTACTTGCTGAGTAACTTGGGTAAATCCATCATTTCTTGGGATATCACTTAAAAAAAAAGCACTGTACTACAAGACATCAAAATTCTGCCCTTGTTTGCTTTCTATTTCTGTGATTTGCACCATGACCAAATGCAAAGGGAAGGGTGTATTTTTTTTTTTTTTTTTTTTTTACAATCCTCTCTTGAGGGAAGCCAAGGCAGGAACTCGAGATAGGAACTAAATTAGAGGCCATGGAGGGGTGCTACGTACTGGACGGCTCTCCACGGTTTGCTCACCCTGCTTTCATTTCCAACCCCGGCCCGCTTGCCCAGGGATGGTACCACCCACAGTAACTAGGAAGCAAAACAATACCCACACACATTTGCCTTCAGGCCAATCTTATAGGAACATTTTCTCAGTTGAGATTCCCTTATTCTGGGCAACCACTTTCTATAAAATCGACAAAGATGAACTAGTCCAAGTCCATTCTGCTCTAACTGTATTCAGAGCAGACAACTTTCCAGAGAAAGTCGGCATCATCCCTTAGCATCTGGAAGGATTTGTCCAACGACACCCTAGAGATCCCAAACCCATAGACACTCAAATCTTTTATATGAGAGTATTTACATATAACCCGCCCACCTCCTACCATATTCTCCCAGTCACCTCTAAACCACTTTAATCACCAGTACAATGTAAATCTAAATAGCTGTTATATTATAATTCTGTAAGAAGTGTTGCCAAGAGAAAAGAATTCTGTGCGTGTTCGGCACGGATGCATTTTTCCCACAAATGCAAAACCACAGTATTGGGGTCCTGGTGGAAAGCACAGAGGGGGGAGCAGAGATTTCTTTTAAGAAACCGGTCAGACAATTATGACAGTGAAAAATCCAAAATCTGCAGGCCAGACTAACAGGCTAAGTCTCAAAACAGAGTTAAGCTCAAGTCCAGAGGCAGTTGGCAAATGTGCTTCATCTTCCAGGGAAATCAATGTTTTCACCAGGGGTCTCATACTGACTGTGTAAGACTTAGCACCACTCTAGAGGGAATCTATGTCTTGAAGACTCTATTAATTTAAATACTAACTCGCCCCCCAAAAAATACCTTCATAAAAACATCCTGAAGATATTTCACCAAATTCCTTGACACCATGGTCCATCCAAGTGGGAATAATATTAACTATCATAATAATTTATAGTAATAAATTGCTTTTAAAATTTAAGAATCAAGAAGCCGGGCATGGTAGTACACAGCTTTAAGCCATCACTCAGGAGGAAGAGGATGGCAGATTGCTGAGTTCAAGGCCAGTCTGGTCTACACAGAGAGTCCAGGCTGGCCAGCCAGGATTATACAGTAAGACCCTGTCTAAAAATGAAACAAAACATTAAGAACTAAAACATTGAGAAAAGCATCTTTATATTCACCTGATAGAAAAGTCTAATAAACTCCACCCAGCCCCCTAGAATAGCATCTTTTATTTTTCATTGTTATTTTATTTATTTATCTTCTGTGTGCGTATGAATGTGTACGAACATTGCCACAGTGCATGTGTGGAGGTCACAGGACAACCCTTCTGAGTCAGTCTGCTTTTCCCACCATGTCAGTTCTGGGGATAGAACTCGGATCATCAGGCTTGGCAGCAAGTACCTTTACTCACTGAGCCATATTGCCAGTCCATTGCTATTTTTGAGCACATGTAATCTTTTAAAATGAACATGCTTGATA
>JADRCC010556848.1:0-10404 GCA_019843855.1 Hylomyscus alleni | reverse complement strand
AGGTTGCCTGTTTCCTTTCTTTCTGCTGGCGTTCAGGGCTTCAGTCCTTTTCTCTCACCCAATACCAGATCTGGTTCCCCCCACCACACACACACACATCAACTTTCTCTCCCAGGTCCCTCCCTCCCTCCCTCCTTGTGATTGCTCTCTTCTCCCTCCCAAGAGGGACTGAGATGTCCTCGATTGGGCCCTTCAGCCTATTAACCTTTTAGAGTTCTGTGGACTGTATCTTGCGTATTATGTACTTTTTTTTTTGGATAATATCCACTCATTAGTGAGTGTGTACCATGCATGTCCTCTTGGGTCTGACTTACCTCACTCAGTATGGTATTTCTAGTTGCATCTATTTGCCTGCAAAACTCAGGATGTCCTCTTCTTAATAGCTGAGTAGTATTCCATTGTGTAAATGGACTACATTTTTGGTATCCATTCTTCTGTCCTGGGACATTTGGGTTGTTTCCAGCTTAGGAAAAGAAGGTCCAGCAACAGGCCTAAAGTGGGATCCAGCTCAAGTGGAGGCCCCAAAGTCTGACACTATTACTGAGCCTATGTAGTGCTCAAAAAAGTGACCTATCATGACTACCCACCAAAAGACCCAACAAGCAGCTGAAGGAGTCAGATGCAGATATTTGCATACAACCAATGGACAGAAGCTGCTGACCCCTGTGGTTGAATTAGGGAAGAGCTGGAAGAAGGTGAGAATGAGGGTGACCCTAAAGGAGGACCAGTAGTCTTCTACTGGTCTGAGACATTCACTCCTAATGGTCTGAGACATTCACTCCTAATCAGACATTCACTGACCTAAATCAAACTATAAATATGTATATGGCACTGGAGTTAAACTTTAAACTTTGCTCTCTAGACTGAGGAATTAGAATAATCAGACACTATGCTCATTTTTTTGTACAAAAAAATCCTATGAGTCAATATTTAATGTCATGCTATGCTTAATTACATTAAATAAGAAACATGAATAAAAATTTACCACTACATCTTTAGTTGATGGAACAGCTAGAGGTATTTGTTGAATAAAGAGAACATTCTATGTGGCTATAACTTTATTTTGTATCAGCTCTAAATCTTACCCAGTTACTCATAGCTCCATCAACAGATAACTTTCTCATCAAAAGTTTCAAGCACAGCATTACTGTAGTCAGGTACATAACATGTTCCTAATAGCATGGTTGAATATATGCTTATGTGGCTTGATAATTATCTTTTCACCAGAAATAAGTTTATACATTTAAAGTAGATTTAAATTCTGATAGTTTCTCTGAGCTGAAGAGTATATATCAAAGAAATGAAACCCAAATATGAATTCTTATACTACTTATCATATCAACCTTTTCCATAGATGTACATTGTTTGCAAATGGAGTTGTTCTGTTTCCAGAAACATAGCTTGGGTTAACATTCTAGGTTGATTGGTATAGGGAAGGGTGAAGCACAAATAAAGATATGGCAATTCTAAAGGAATTTCAATTAAATAATCTGAGCAGCATCATAAAAGAACATATTAAAGGTCAGGGATCCACCTCCGTTGGTAAATTGCTATCCGTTCAAACACGAGGAGCTGAGTTCAATTCCAAGGCTCACGTAAAAAGCTAGATTGGTAGCATGTACCTTGTAACCTCAGAGCTGGCAAGGAGGTGGCAGGACCATCCCTGCGACTTGACCTCCACATAACACGCACACACACATGTGCACACCTGCATGCGTACATGTACTCATGCAAAATGTTGTATTACGTTGAGTATACTGACTTCAAAGTGAGCCTCACATTGACTGGAAACACGGTGTTTGGAAGAGCAAGCAGATTGTGGTAAGGAGCTGACATGCAGCAACATCAAGCCAGATTCAGGTAGAGGCTTTCTTTTCCTTGGACTCTGTCAAGCAACATTAAAAACAGCATCCTCCGGCACTAGACACCTAAGCAAGGCAAAGAAACGCGAACAGGTTGTTTCCTTGGGTGTATGTGTCAAAAAAATAAAACTGGTGTTTAAAGAAAACAAAAAGAAAGATAGCTGAGCAAGAGAAAAAGAGACAGCCAGTCAAGGTCTTTCTTCTCCTGTCTCTATTTTAGGTCCTGCCTGAAGATTTCTGGTTTTCCCTCTTCCCTAGACTTCTCTTAGTAGTGGACTAAAACTTGTAAAAATAAAACACACCCTTCCTCCCTGAAGTTCGTCGGGGTCAGGATTTTATCAGAGCAACAAAAAAAGCCAACAAGGACATTTCTTATTGTGTTCATTTTGCCAACCTTATACTTTTGCGGCTTTTTAATTTTTTTCTTTACTACACTGTCTTATTTCTCCTGACCCCATTAATTTCATATGTGCTGCTTATAGATGTCCACTGACTTCTGTTTTAGTGAACCTCCTCTTATTCTCTAATCTATAAGGCATTTTATTTGGCGCAATGTTTAATATAGGGAAAGAAATGACGAAGCATGTGGTCAGAGCGTACACTGTCAGCGATTAGGCTTCACCATCCCACCCCTGCCACGCCCCTCAACTGTTGCCTGTATACACGTTTAGCTCCTCCCACCTGGCTTAGCCCGTTCATGTATCTCTGCTTTCACCTGGCAGAAATTCTGAGCATGCACATCTTATAATTTCATATTCCCCATATCTTGAGTGCTTTCCATTAAGTCCATTTGTTACCATGGTATTAGTGAGTCAGGCTTAAAGTAGCTCTCCTGCATGCATCATAATTAAGGCGGCAATTTTTCTTTGATACAGCATACACAAATTCGAAGTAATGGCAATGCCTTTATAATCTACAACAGAAATCTGAGTTGAAATTGGATCCCATTTCTTTTTGCCTGATCCTTTGCCCTATTGTTTTCTTGGTTTCTCCTCGTTCCTTCCTCCCTTGCCTGACATCTAATATACTGTTAACATTTCTGCTTTTTGTAATAATGTACACTATATGCAAGATAAGCAGGCATTTTGAAAACTAGGATTTTGACCTTGTTTGTGAATATATTCCATGTGGTTTAAAAAAAAAATGAGTAGGCTGAGCATAGTGGCGCACGCCTTTAATCCCAGCACTTGGGAGGTAGAGGCAGGCAGATTATTGAGTTCGAGGCCAGCCTGGTCTACAGAGTGAACTCCAAGACAGCCAGGGCTACACAGAGAAACCCTGTCTGGTAAAAACCAAAAAAAAAAAAAAAAATGGGCAGAACATTTGCATTGTTGATCATCATCTGCTGATTCTAGGATTTGTATACAATGTAACAAGAGATTCCCATCCCCACCACTTTTTCTTTTCTCAACTCTGCAGCCTTGGATGTCCGTTGGTTTATTTCTCAGTTTTCAGTATATTACTGTTGACCCCTCCCCCTAGATGCTCACAAACAGAGATATAACTACTTAGATAGATGGGACTCATTTCTCAGAGACAGAGGTCACTGAGAAAGATGTACAGAGTTAATATACATCTGTGATACACCTGTGCCCTCCCAAGCATTCACCTGGGTACTCCTTAGCAAACACCTGTGTACTCCCAAGCATGTACCTGTGTACTCCCAAGCATGCACCTGTGAACTCACACACATGCACCTGTATACTCACACACATACACCTGTGTACTCAGTAGCATGCATTAGGACTGAGACACAGTGAGCTAAAATGAAAGAGGTGTGAGTGAGGAAAATGGCTGAGAGAAGTATGAGGTTTCACTTCTAGAAAAAGGACCAGTAGCAGGTGGCCAAATATTTCAAATTACCTTCCTCTCTTGAGAATCATATAGGCTTATATAAGTCGGAAAATATGCATATCTCTAGACTAAAGAAGTTGCTTAAATATTGTCTGGTTCACAAAAGTTACAGACTTTTCTAATCTTTAATCTTTGAAGCAGCACAAGGTAATATTAGGTTTCCCCAATACAAATAACACAGTATTTGTGGAATAGTTAAGAGATATTTTGGTATTTTAAAGCCAAGAATTTCCCACTCAATATTTAATTTATTTCCAAATTTATACTTCCTGTTCTATAAAAATTGGGAGTTGAGACACCTTTCTCTGAAGCTCCATGAAGCCATAAATTCCTACGATTTTCTGTTGTGATGTGGGTGGGGTCTCCTATGGGATAAGGCAAGAAAGTGCCTCTGAGAGATGGAACTTTCAGGAGGTAGGGACCAAGGGAATTTAGGTATGTCATTGGAGGCATACTCTCAAAAGGGATTGTGGTACTTCCATCTCTTCTTGGTGTGTTGTTATTTTTTAGGTAGTTTATTCTACCACGTGCTTCTGTTACAATGTACCATCCTTGTAAGAGCTATAGAACTGACCTCATAAATACAGTTGAGAGCAATTATAAAGATATGAGCACATTCTAGAATGGGAAGCATCTGTTCTACACTCTTGGTTCTGGAGGATCTAGCATCAAAAGCCGAAAAAGTGTTTCACTTTCTTTATAAACCATCAGTGTGCTTTAGTATAATAATAAAAAGCTGTATATAATAGATACTAGCCCTCTATCAGATATAAGATTGGTAAAGATTTTTTCCCCAATCTGTTGGTTGTCATTTTGTCCTATTGAAAGTGTCTTTTGCCTTACAGAAGCTTTGCAATTTTATGAAGTCCCATTTGTCAATTCTTGATCTTAGAGCATAAGCTATTGGTGTTCTGTTCAGGAAATTTTCCCCTGTGCCTATGTGCTTGAGGCTCCCCACTTTCTTTTCTATTAGTTTCAGTGTATCTGGTTTGATGTGGAGGTCCTTGATCCACTTGGACTTGAGCTTTGTAGAAGGAGATAGGAATGGATCAATTTGCCTTCTTCTACATGCTAACTGACAGTTACGCCAGCACCCTTTGTTGAAAATGCTGTCTTTTTCCCACTGGATGGTTTTAGCTCCTTTGTCAAAGATCAAGTGGCCATAGGTTTGTGGGTTCATTTCTGGGTCTTCTATTCTATTCCATTGATCTACCTACCTGTCACTGTACCAATACCATGCAGTTTTTTTTATCACAATTGCTCTGTGATGGTGATTCCACCAGAGGTTCCTTTATTGTTGAGAATAGTTTTGGCTATCCTGGGTTTTTTGTTATTCCAGATGAATTTGCAAATTGCTCTTTCTAAGTCTGTGAAGAATTGGTTTGGAATTTTGATGGTGATTGCATTGAATCTGTAAATTGCTTTAGGCAAGATGGCCATTTTTACTATATTAATCCTGCCAATCCACAATCCAGAGACTGCTCCACCTGGGAATCCTTCCCATATTCAGACATCAAATCCAGACACTACTGTGGATGCCAGCAAGTGCTGGATGACAGCAACCTTATATAGCTATCTTCTGAGAGACTCTGACCCGACTAATACAGAACTATAGGCTCACAGCCATCCATTGGACTGAGTACAGGGTCCCCAATGAAGGAGCTAGATAAAGGACCCAAGGAGCTGAACGGTTTGCAACCCCTTAGGACAAACAACAATATGAACTAGTACCCTCAGAGCTCCCAGAGACTAAACCACCAACCAAAAAGTATACATGGTGGGACTAATGGCTCCAGCAGAATACATATAGCAGAGGATGGCCAAGTCGGTCATCAATGGGAGGAGAAGCCCTTGGCCCTGTGAAGGTTCTATGCCTCAGAGTAGGGGAATGCCAGGGCCAGTAAGCAGGAGAGGTTGGGGTTTGGGAACAGGGGTTTGTTTTTGTTTTGCTTTATTTTATTTTATTTTATTTTATTTTATTGGAGTGGAAACTGGGAAAAGAGATATTGTATGACATGTATATAAAGAAAACCATCTAATAAAAAAGAGAATAAAAACCTGGCTTCAAGAGTATTTCTGCGTGAATTTGCAAATAGTTCTTATCGTGAATACAGCGAAGAGCAGCACAGGTGCACAGTGTGTTCTGTGAGTCCCAAACAAGTTTTTGAGAATGTCTTAGATGAGTTTTAAGGCAACATACCTAAATGCCCCATGGAGGCTCCTTAGGAGAACCTCTCCAATGTTTGCGTGCGAGGTCTCTTTTATGTGCTTTTGGTACACATGTTTTTTCATAATATGTTTTTAGTTGCCAATGACCTCCAACCCTACACATGTCACCTTCCCCCTTTGCAAGCTTCATTTCTCTAATAATGGAATGCTCCCGTCTCCTTTCCTGCCATACGTATCTGATCACACCTTCCTTGTTCCCACACCCCTCCTCTTATGTTTTCTTCCACTCTCATGATCTCCATTCTACTTCCAAGTCTCAAGCGTGCATGTGCGTGTGCGTGTGCACATGCACACAAACACACAAATACACATGTGCACGCATGTGCAACACACAGACACATACACTTAAGTCTACATTCACAATTTAGATTTATCTCCTAGGAAAGAAAAAGAAGAAAAGGAAATGGAAGGGAAAGAGAAAGGAAAGGGAAGGAGAGGAAAGGAAAGGAGAGGAAAGGGAAGGAAAGGGAAGGGAAAGAAAGGGTGTTCAGGAAAACACATAGGAAAGTAATTTTTTTAAATCCATAAAGCATGAACTTTTATCCTGGGGAAACCATTGATTAGAAAGTGGCTGTGAACTATATTTTAATGTATGTGAAATTTTGTTTATGAGGTATTTAAATAATAAATGTAAGCATTTGTTATTCTTGTCGTAATTACATATACTGTGGCTTTATTAAATACCTAGGTATTAGGCTACCTATCATTGCCAAGGTCACAAGTAATTAAAAAGAAAATGCTAAACTTTTCTCATCACTTTTGTCATTTATACAATTAAAATGCAGGAGTATTTCAGAGTGGAAAGTCCTCTAAAGGATATCTTCCTGATACTCTGGGCAGGTTTATATGAATGTAGTATAACTCTAAAAACAATGAGAAGGTAAGGTATTCAAGGGTTAGTTGTATTCATTGTTGTTGTCTGGTTTGTTTATTTGTTTGTTTTTGTCTTGAAAAGATATTCTTATAATGGTAGCATTACAGTGATGACTACCTTGAATTTTGAAAATCACACTGAAATTCTTCAGGTTTGGAGAGACTGGTCTATGGACCAGTTTACTGCAACACACCTAGATGTGAAATCCATCTGAAGCAATTGTGTATGGGTTTCATCATAAAGGTTGGAGTCCTTGAGGCTTGGTTATGATGTCAGTACACTAGCTTTGTCCCTGGTAATTTTGGCTTTTAGTTTTCATTTGTCATTCATTAGAGCTACAGTGTGGCTGTTAACTGTAGGGTCCATTCACATCCTCATTAAATGATGATGGCCTGAAATATAAGAAAATCAAAATAGTATAGATTTCTTATGAAATTGCCAAAATACAAAGTTCAGAAAAATAAAAATGACCCCTATGTTATTATTCTAGAAGATACCATGAAGCCTTTATTTTTTGGTTTGTATGGGGTATATATTCATACACATCTGGTCATAATACTTTCTATATTTTATCTAGTTGAAATATTGTGTACAATTTTCTGAGGAACCACCAAACTCATTTCCAGAGTGGTCGTACCAGCTTGCAATCCCACCAGAAGTGGAGGAGTGTTCCTCTTTCTCCACATCCTCACCAGTATCTGCTGTCACCTGAGTTTTTGATCTTAGCCATTCTGACTAGTATAAGGTTGACATAGTACTACCAGAGGACCCAGCTATACCACTCCTGGGCATATATCCACAAGAGGCTCCAACATATAATAAGGGCACATGCTCTGCTATATTCATAGTAGCCTTATTTACAATAGCCAGAAGCTAGAAAGAACCCAGATGTCCCTCAACAGAGGAATGGGTGCAGAAATTGTGGTACCTTTACACAATGGAGGACTACTAAGCTATTAAAAACAACAAATTCATGAAATTCTTAGGCAAATGGATGGAACTAGAAAATATTATCCTGAGTGAGGTAACCCATTCACAAGAGAACACACATGATATGCACTTTCTGATAAGTGAATATTAGTCCAGAAGATCAGAATACACAAAGTACAATCCATAGACTAAATGAAGCTCAAGAAGAAGAAAGACCAAAGGATGGATACTTCGGTCCTTAGAAGGAGGAACACAATACCCATGGGTGGAGATACAGAGACAAAGTGTAGAGCAGAGACTGAAGGAAGGACAATCTAGAGACTGCCCCTACCTGGGGATCCATCCCATATACAGTCACCAAACCCAGACTTTATTGTAGATGCCAACAACTGTTGGCAAACAGGAGCCTGATATAGCTGTCTCCTGAGAGGCTCTGTTAGTGCCTGACAGATTCAGAGGTGGATGCTCACAGTCAACTTTTGAACTGAGCACAGGGTCCCCAATGGAGGAGCTAGAGGAAGGATCAAAGGAGCTGAAGGACCTTGGAGGCCCATAGGAGGAACAACAATATGAGCCAACCAGTACCCCCAGAGCTCCCAGGAACTAAACCACAAACCAAAGAGTACATATGGAGGAACCCATAACTCCAGCTGCATATGTAGCAGAGGATGGCCTTCTTGGACATCAATGGGAGGAGAGGTTCTTGGTCCTGAGAAGGTTTGATGCCCAGTGTAGGGGAATCCCAGGACAGGGAAGCAGAAGTGGCTAGGTTGGTAAGCAAGGGAAGGAGGATAGTGGATTTTCAGTAGGAAAACCAGGAAAGAGGATAACATTTGAAATGTAAATAAAGAAAATAACTAATAAAAAGAGAAAAGGAAAAAAAGTTGTATACAATGATTAAAGAAAAGAACTAGAGTTCTTAAGGTTTTTTATCATTAGACACACTTAAAACACAGATTGACATATACCAATACTATTTCTATTAGATGAGTAAAATGTACTTGTGCACTGACTTGGAGTATGAGATCTTTAAACTCTTTATTCTTATTCCATTTCTTCATTCAACAGCTGTTTATTGAGTACTCATGTGTTAGTTACAGTTCTTGGCACTTCTGCTCCCTATACAGAATAATTCTTCTAAAACTCTATTCCTTCTTTTGTGAAGTTTATATTTTAGTGACCCTAAATCTACTTTTGCATTTTATTACTCTGATACAAGCAAAACTAGAAGGCCCTTCTAGACATAGAGACCAGGCTAACATTAAATTGGATGATCAAAAATACAATAGAAAATGTATACTACAGTCCACTTGGGACATAAATAGGACAAAGAGACAGTTCACAAATAGAAAGTATTTAATGAGAGCTGAAGATCAAAAACTAATGAAAATATATCACACAGACATAGAAAACTTTTATTCAGAGAATTCATTTTGTGAAATTTCTCCACTTTACTCAAGCTGACAGTCATATGAATGCCAGTCATTTGGTTTCTGGAAGTGAAGTGACTTATTTCTTTAGATTCTTGTGTTCCTAGGCTCATAAACTCTCAGTAGTAGACAGCTAGGAAATATAGTTCCAATGACTTAACATTCTTCCAACTGACTACTTACCTGCAACCCCAGCAATGATCTGTAGAAGATGACCCTGAATTTTAGTGGAGTTGAAAATAAACATACAGGACATAGAATGTAAGGGAGAGTTCTGAAGAAAACTAAGGTGAAGATAACTGGTAAGATAACTGAGTGGCTACAGGCAGCTCCCAGCAGACAGGATAGAATCAGCAACAGTCACTGAAGAAGAAAACCTGTTAAAGACATTTCATAATGTCATCAATGATGATCACTGTGTCGGTACGAGGGTGGCTTTTTTGATATAAAGAAGTAGATAATAAATATTTCTTTTTGCTTCAGACATTGTAGAGAGCTGTGATGTACCACGCCCTGAGATGGTGCTGGCTTCCACTAGCCTGAAAAGCGAGTGCTCTCTGAGATAAACAAGTCCTTATTTGGCTAAGCTTACTGCCTCTGGCTGCTTCAGCATTGGGAGACCTATCTGCTGTTCCCACGAGGCCTGCAGGGGTTAGCGGTCACAAGGGTATTTAGGTCCGTGGGCATTCCCCAGGAAGAGAGGAATAAAAGAGCTAGCTAGAAGTAGGAGGATAAGCTTGTAACATCAAGGAGCTAGCTAGAAGAAGCTGAGGAAGAAGCATGTAACAAGGTCCTGAATAAAACTGCTTAAGGAAGAGCTCATGGTCGTGTCCTTCTTGCTGGTTGAGAGGGCCACAGCAAGACATATTAGTCAGTTTCCCATATTGAGGGTGGACCTGGAAATAAAGGATTGGGCATGAAAGAAATTCATGAGTAGAGACTTTGTGACTGGGCTGAGTGTTTAAAGGTATAAATTCAAATGTCTATGACAAGTCTATACATTTGTTCCCAGTAAATATGGTGTTTTAAATACATAACCTCTCTTATTTATATAATGCTATCCTCTACATTGAGAATTATTCTATATTAAATAGGTTTTTTTAAAGAAGTGATTTACAATTGACTGTTGGAAAGAGGAATTGGGGATTGTATTACATATTAAGCACAATGATTTATTTCTGCTTACTAAAAATGAGTTATAGCAGTTACTAAAAAGGGAAGATCT
>JADRCC010556843.1:3636-16155 GCA_019843855.1 Hylomyscus alleni | reverse complement strand
GGGGGGAAGGACAACCCCCAATGTAAGGCCATTGCAGCCAGTAGACAGGATATCTCATGGGACAAGGACAGGCATAGGCACTCATGGCTTTTAGGATTCCCTCACATTTGGTTGCAGACTAATAAGATTTATAGTTACAGCACGTTGGAGATCATTTGGGTCACAAATAGCTTGTAGAAATAATCATATAATTTTACTCATGTGATTAGTGTGTGTGTATGTGTATGTGTGTGTGTACACTCTTGCACACTCATGCTGGTTGCATGCACTTAAGTGTGTAAGTGTATCCCTATGCATACTTGCATAGTTGTAAAAAGATGTCATTTATCTATGGCTCTCTGCTTTTACTTACATGAGATAGAGTCTCTTATTGAACTAGAATATTCACTGGTTTTGCTAGACTTGCAGGTCAGGATCTCCCAAGGTCTACTTGTCTCTGGACTCCAGTACTGCCATTATAGCCTCAAGCAGCCATGACCATTTTTATATAAGTATGCTAAGCAACTCCACAAGCTTCTACTCAAGCCACCCCACCCCCCAGCTTCTACACTGCATGTTAAACTGCTTGTAGATTTTTTCTTCTTTCCCTTTTTTATGATACCAAGAATTGAATTTAGACCCTTAGCATGCCAAGTTCTGAGCTATATCCTCAGTCCTCTCTCTTTTCTTTTATTTTGAGACAGATTCTCACTAAGTTGTTCAGGCTGTCCTTGAACTTACTTGATATGCAAGCTGACATGAATTTGTGATCCACACCTGCCTGTCTTTTTTGAGTAACTAGGATTACAGGACTGCATCACCAAATCCAGGTTAAAATCTTTTATTACATCTGTTCTCATTGTTCTATTTTTGTCATATAAATAATTAATTCTGTGAGTGTTATTTGCTTTATTGGTTTACATTAGTTTTAACTTTTAAAAGATTCAAATATTCCACTAAAGGTTTTTGTTGTGGCTCCATCAGTTTTCAAGTCTTTGACTCCATATTTATTGATCAAGTTTGTCACTAGATGTATGGGGCATGTGTGTGATAATGAAGGCTGCTGGGTGCCAAAATACTTTATGTTTGCATATAACTAATTGTTATCTAGGATCTTGGCCATATTCTTTTTAGCCTCTTAAGAACTTCCAGAAAGTTTTTATGACTAAATCCTGACAAAGCAAAGACAAATGTCAACAGATATTTTTCTTTCTGGCTCCTACATCTGTTTGAGTTTGCAATTTCTTAATCTAGCTTATTCTTTACATATAAAATGTTTTAACTATAAAAAAGCAAAGAACAAAAGCCATACACACAAAAACAAAATCAAAAGCCATATTGAAGCCAAATCACTTTTAATATAGCTTCTCACAGAGGCTTATAAATATTTCATCTTTACCATACTAATAAATAATTGAGCTTTCTGGAACTCGTGAGTCTCTGATCTCTGGAATGGGTGAAATATCACTTACTAAAACAATTCTTCATTGGTTGTATTTTTTCCCCCAAGTTCTAACAAGTTTTAATAAAGAGAAACTTTCTTGGGTTACTTTTCTCTAGTTTGTTCTGACATACCTCTAAGAATATCAGTATTACCTGAATCATCACCAGTGTCTACACTCTGTAGCAGTTTCTGCATTCTGTGCTCAATTCAATATTATCTTCACTGTAGTAATGGCAATCAGTTTCAGCCAACGTGGTATAATATTCTGTCTAGATTTCTTCACTGTTGCTCAGTTGTCAGGGATGACATATTTAGTTCATCCTGTATGAACATCTGCAGGACCTGCTTGTATCCCAACACACTCTTTCCCATTTTCAAAACAAGTTGATCAACTCCAGAGATTTTCTCCATCTTCTTTGCTGTGCCCATCTTCTTATCTTAGATGTGGTGTGGCCCCCAACCAAGAGCATCTGCAAAGTGACCAGGGATCTAGAACAGCAGTTGTATTACTTTTTACAAAATCTAGCTGAGACTTCCCTGAGCAATCATTCATGGATCATACATGTAATGTAACAAGGTAACAGGGCAGCATTGACAAAGCTGTTGCACTGTGGTCTGAATGTGGCAGGCACGTGCTTAGGGGCCCCTAAACATTGATAGGTGACTATGAGATTTGATGAAATGCCAAGAAAAGTAGAACTTCCAAGTTGGGAGTCACCGCAGGTGTTTTGTTTAGTTATTGAGATCATAATATAATTATATCATTCTTCTTCGTACCCTCCCATCACACCAGGGTATGTCCTTGGTCTCTTTCAAATTCATTGCCTCTATTTTTCATTAGTTAGTGTTACATGTGTATATGTATATGCGCATATGTCCCCATGTATCACATGCTCAATATGTGCAATGTTACTTGTAGGTCTATGTTTTCAAGACTGGCCATTTGGTGTTGGGTAGCCATTTAGTGTGCTCCGCATTAGGGAAAATGATTTCTCCCATTCTCAGCATTCCTTAGTTGCCTTTAGTTCTTTGTGTAAAGATGAGGCCTCTTGGGTCTTCTATGTCTATTTTGGCGTGTTTATTCATGTCATCCTTGTTAAGTTCATGCTTAGGCATTCATGGTGGTGGTGAGACTTTATAGTTGTAGCTTCCAAGTTTACTAAGAGACAGTCTCACAGCCAAATCCCTGATCCTCTGGCTCTCAAAATGTCTGTGCCCGTCTTCTGCAGTGTTCCCCGAGCCTCGGGTTTGGGGAAGTTTTATAGATGTATCCATTGGGACTTGCAGGTATTTTAATGCAGCAATTTAAAAAAAAAAAAAAAAACACCAGTTCAGTAGTCAAATTCTGCATAGAGATAATTTAGATCATAAATTCTATTGAATAATAGAAAAAGTACATATGCTCTAAATAAAATTAAATCAAATGGAAGGAGAAGAGTTTCATGGGCTAATGCTACACATATCAATTCTATATGATCTCTTCCATAAAATAGACAATGAAGGCACAGCTATACCCCTTTTAAGAGAAATGAGCATTATCCTGACAAAGCAAGTGCGCTAAATAGCCCAGAGACTCCTGATAATCACTGAGCTAAGTAGTTCTTTGCAAGGTATTAGAAGACCAAATAAGCAGGGCAGTGGTAGCTCATGCCTTTAATCCCAGCACTTGGGAGGCAGAGACAGGCAGATTTCTGAGTTCGAGGCCAATCTGGTCTATGGAGTGAGTTCCAGGACAGCCAGGGCTACACAGAGAAACCCTACTCGAAAAAAAAAAATGAAAGAAAAAAAAGAAGAACGCCAAATAAAGGATTTTAATAAATCAACCAACCTGATGTGGTTTTAAACAATAATTCAAAGATCATTTTTAAATAGTCGACTATCTTCTAAGTCAATTACAAAATTGGTCAACAGTATTTGCCCGACTACTTTGGGAATTTTCCAAGTATTGCTTCTGACTTGTGCGGTTTGACTTGCACCTGAAGCACTTTCTTTGACATATCATATACTTGCTGTAATTGAGTTCTTAGCTTTTATTTATTTGAAATTGTCTTCCTTTTACTTTAAGTTTTTAAATATATTTCTGCTGGACATAGAACACATAGTTGGTTTTGAAACTCCTATAATTTGAAGGTGCCATCATAGTGTGTGTTCTGCGTTGCTTCTGAAAAACACTGCACATTAATCTCATTGTTCACCCATCTGCGATAACCCTTCCCTCTCCCCATTCTCCTCCATTGAGCTCTTTTAGAATTCTCTCTGTTCTTATTTTGGGGATTTGTCTCTGTTTCCCAGCAGTTTAAATGTGCTGTCCATATGTGTGGTTTTCAGTGAATTTACTCTACTTGGGATCTGCTGGCTTTTAACATTGATGCTTTGCTATTTTCAGCAAACAGAATTTTTCTTGCTATTTTTGGAGTTATTCTTTTACATTCTTTTTCTGGGACTCAGATTACATATGCATTCTACTGCTTGGGATTCTCCCAGAAGGGAAAGATGTTCTATTCCATCTCTGCTTCAAGTTTTATGTCTGTGCTTCACAGTGGGTATTTGCTGAGTTGAACAGTTATTGAGATCGCTAGTCCTTCCTAGAGTACAATTTAGTACTTGTTCAGTTTAGTTCATCTCTATATCAGGTGATATATGTATGAGATGTATGACTGGGTGGATTTTGAAACAATTGGAATGAGTGATGCTGCTGAGGTTAACAACCCCCTTGCACAATCATTTTGACACATTTCTGTGGTGCTCCTGTGAATACGAAAAAGGTAAAAGGAGAAACTGGATACTCCAGCTGTTGTTAGAATTACTGTCCAGCGGAATATGAGCAAAGGGCAATGATATTCAAAGGATAAAGACATAGTAATACCATTACTTTCAAAGCTTGAGAGTTCAAAACAAAGGAAAAGGAGGAAGAGAAGAAATGGAGAGATAGTGGAGAAGAGAAAGGAGAGGGAAGGGAAGGGGGAAGAAAAGGAGACTGGAATGAGGGGAGGAAAGGAAAGAGGAGGGAAGGGAAGGGGAGGAGAGGAGAGGAGAGGGGAGGGGAGAGGAGGGGAAGAAAGCCAGGTATCCTGGTCACAGAACTATTGTAGAAATAATTTAACAAATATTTTTGAGAATGTAGTAGGTGTCTGTTGCTGTGCTTAGCAATGAAAAAAAAAGACAACTAGACTATTCAAGATTATGTGCAAGTTTGCTAAAAGAAGGTAAGTAAGCACATCATAACATGTGATGCACACAAACTAGGATGTAAGTTAAGCCAGGCAATGGTAACACAGGCTTTCAATCCGAGCACTCAGGAAGTAGAGACAGGCAGATCTCTCTGAGTCCAGGCCAAGCTGGTCTACATAGTGAGTTCCAGTGCAGCCGGGGTTACACAGAGAAACCCTTTCTCAAAAAAAAAAAAAATCGAAAAAGTAAAAGAATATATGCTAAATATCATGTTCGTCAGCTAATTCAAACTTTTTTTTTTTTTGGTATTTCAAAACAGGGTTTCTCTGAATCACCTGGCAGTCCTGGAACTCACTCTGTAGACCAGGCTGGCCTCGAACTCAGAAATCCACCTGCCTCTGCCTCCCAAGTGCTGAGATTAAAGGCATGCGCCACCATCGCCTGGCTTTAATTCAAACTCTTAACATACGTTTTTGGATCAGATACCTATTAGGAAAACATAACTCCTGACCACAATGTGTTTGGCTGGACTTGGAGCTACACAGAGGCAGAAAACGAACCTGTTCTGTAGTTCAAAGCTGGGGCCAAGCATAGTGTGCCACTTACAAAATGCTCAGTAGATACATGTTGAACAGTATGAAGAAAGAAAAATTGGAAGATGATCTCCAATGCAAAGGTCTTTTCACTTAGCCTTCCCAACATTGTTAAAGACTCCATATCTCTTTAAAGAGTTGTCTTTCTTCATGGCAGAAGGTAGGGCAAAGGGATATATAGGAAAGGTTACAACACTGAGACGGGCTTCCAACCACCACTTTCCACACCTCCATTATGTGTTCCCTTCCTAAGCAGACACTTTCCATAAAATCTAATTCAAGAAATGTGGGCTTCCCAGACTTCTCTTCAAACGGAATTCCATTTTTGTTTCTTCTCTCCCTACATGGCTAAAGATGCTCGGGTCCAGTCTTGACAGTAATATGAACCACTTTCCTTCATCAATACAGAAAAAGCTTGGTTGAGAAGTTGCATGATGTTATGATTGGAATCTGAAAAGTTGCCTATACGCTCTTGTTTTTGAATTTTAGTCATTAACATGTGGCACCATTTTGAAAGATATTTTATTGAAGGAGTTTTATAGTTTGAATCGGAAATCCCTCTAATAGGTTCAGGTTGTGAGCTTTCAGCACTTGGCCTATGGTGATGTTTTGAGGGCCGTAGAAACTCACAGTGTAGAGCATAGTTGATGAACATAGATCCCTAAGGGAACTGCTAATGCTGTTTCTACTCTTGGTTCAAGGCCTGAACTCTGCTTTCATGTCTACACCATGGGAAGACACACTGTCCCATGCTTCCACTGTCATGGGAGCCACTCCTGACACCTTGCTCTCACTGCTGTCAACTGAAATCCCTCTGGACTAAGTGAGTCAAAATACACTCTTTCTCCCATGATCCTCGTAGGGTTTTGCCACATTGATGAGCAAAGTAACAAACATATAGAACTTCCCCTTTCTTGGTTTCTATCTTCTTCTGACACAGGGTTGAGGGTAGAGTATGAAGAAGATTTATAAATCACATAGATTCTTGGATTATAACTAGACCAAAGGCAAAGACAGTTAGGGAAGGAGGCTTTGTGTGCACAGTTTGGACTTAGGAACTACACAATAACAGAAGACGTTAGTAGAAGTATAGTCAAAGCAGAGAATGCCACTAATAAAGAGACTGGGAAGAAATACAGTACTACTATTATATTATTGAGATAAAATGGCCTGCCATACCAGTTTTAAAACCCAATTCCCATTATACGACCACAGCTAGCTCATCTCTCTTGTGATGTGCAAGCAGAGATTCCAAAGGAACCAATGGTTCTTCCCAGTATTGATTTCCTTCTGGCTTTTACCAGTTTCAACCCAATTCAATCCAAAGGAACCCTCATGAATTTCTTACCATCTATCCAGAAAGGAAACCCAATATGGGAAATAACATGTGAAGGGCTTGCTTGAGTCTGGTCTGCTTGTTTTGTACTTCAAGATCTGGATCACAGCCATATCAACCAGAGCTTAGTGTTTTATCTTATCTTAGTGTTGGTGTTTCAAAACGTGAGGTTGCCAAGGATTTTAATCCACATACAATCACTTCAACACTCTTTAATGAAGAGGTTCTCCTGCTTTCATAGATGGGCCTTTGCCAGTTGGCCATATTGGGGTGGCTTCATTTCTGGGTTCCCCTCTATTTCATTGATTTGCATGCCTATCCCTGTACCACTCCCAAGCTGTCTTAATTATTATAAATAAGAATTCTTAAAATCAGTAGAGCTTCCTTCAACTTTATTCTTCTTTTTCAAGTTTATTTCTAACAACTCTAGTTTCCTTAACACTCGTTGCAGTCTTTATGATCAGCCAGCTTCTACTTCCAAGCATATTATAGAACCTTAATAGGATTTCAGTGTTAACTTAGGATGTATGTGTTTGCTATACTGAGTTTTCTGTCTGTGAATATGGCATTTTGTTTATATTTTATTTTATCATTTAAAAGCTTGTAATTTCCCCAACATACATATTTTATACATATTTTTGGGTTTATATACAAATGATTTCTTTTATTTAGAGGTAATGTTACTTTAACTCTACGTATTTTATAATTCAGGATAAATGCTGTGATGTGTTAAACATTACTTTTGCATAGTTAATGTTAGTCCATAGATACACGCTTTATTTGTACATGTTGATGTTGGTTTTCGTGACATTGTAAAGCTTGGTAATTAGCTTTGTAAGTTGAACTTTGCCATGTATATTTATTAGCTTTGCAATTTTCTACAAAGACAGCTTTTCTTTTACGTTTTTATTTATATGTACATACATTACTTTTGTATCTATGTAAAAGCTAGAAACCACAAATGGGAGAAAACCTGTGATATTTGTCTACGATTGACCTGATACACTTATTATGATTATCTCAAATTGCATCTATTTTCTGGAAAACAACCTAACTTTATCTTTCTTTATGGATTCACAAAACTCATTGTGTGTCTATGCCATATTCGATGTATCTGTTCCTGTTCTATGTACACCTTGGCTGGTTCTTCATGCTGGCTATTGAATACTACTGAAATCCATACTGACATGTGAGTGTGGATTTGGAGACTATGTGATTAATACCCAGGAGCAGTGTAGCTGGGTCTTATGCAAGAAGGCTCTCTTTTGGTGTTTTGGAGAATCTCCATGTTTATTTCCATAGTAGTTAGTTAGATTCATTCCACACGTGAGCAGGGTGTGGTTCCTCTTCCACATCTTTACCACCTTTTGTTGTTGTTGTTGTTGTTGTTTGTGACTGCCATTCTAACTACAGTGGGAGAAACTCACAATGTAATTTTAACTGGCATCTGTCTGAGGGCCAGTGAGGATAAGCACTCTTCTCATATGCTTATTGGTCATTTGTCCTTCTTCTGAGGACTATGTGGTCATTTCATTAGCCCATTTGATCACTGGGTTGCTTGATTTTGTCATTGTTTATTGAGTTGTTCATATATTCTAGATATGAATCCTCTGTCAAATATACAGCTAGCAAGGAGTTTCTCTCATACTCTAGGCTGAGAGTTCATCAGTTATCTGTTACTGTTTAGAAATGTCATATAAATTACATGAAATTTATAATGTCATGAAATCCCATTTGTCAAAGGTTGGCATTACTTCCTAGGGGACTGGAGTTCTATTCAGAAAGTGCTTGTTTATGCAGGTATGTTAAAGGGTTTCTGTTAGTTTTCCTCTAACAACCTCAAAGTTTTTGGTATTATATCAAGGTCTTTGATTCATTTTGGAGTTTATTTGGGTATAGATCATAGAAAAGGGTATATTTTTATTCTTCTATGTGTGGATACATACTTTTGTGAGCACAATTTATTGAAGGGGTTGCCTTACTCCAATGTACATATTTTAGCATCTTCATCAAAAACCAGATGTCTGTAGTAGTGTGGTTTGTACCTGGGTCCCCTACTGTATTCCATTGGTCAACATGCCTATTTTTGTGCCAGTATTATGCTGTTTTCATTACCATGACTCTGTAGTGAAGTTGCACTTGAAAATAGAGCTATCTTCAACATTGTTCTTTTAGCTTAGGAATGTTTCAGCCATTTGGAGTCTTTTTGTGCTTTGTCGAGAACTGCAGGGTTCTTTTCTATCCATTTGTGTGAAGAATAACTATGTATATTTTCATTTTTGTTAAAATTTAAGATGTGTGTGTTGCGTGTGGTGTGTGTGTGTGCTTGTGGATGTACACTTGCAACTGCATGAATGTCAAGCTCAGATGACAATTTGTAATAGTCAGCTCTCTCCTTCTATCATGTTGATCCTGGGACCTCACTCAGGTTTGGCAGTATGCACTTTTCTCTGTTGAGCAATTTCATCAGCCAAGCAATCGAGTCTGGATGGGATTGCATTGACTCTATAGACTGCTTCCAGCACAACAGCCACTTTAACAATATTAATTATTTCAATTCATAAGCATGAGAGGTTTTTCCATCTCTTGGTTCATATTCAATGTTTTTTCTATAGCATTTCAAAGTTTTCATTTTAGAAGTTTTTGACTAGGTTGAGCCAAGGTGGTTTTCAAGGTGATTTTGAATAGAAAATAGTTTTGTTTATCAGATCTCTGAGTGTTCTAATGGAATTTTTAGGGTCTTTTATTTATAGAATCATATAAAATAAAGGACATAATAAATAAATAAAACAAATAATCTGCAAATACAGATATGTTGACTTATCCTTTTTCTACCTGTATCCTATTCATTTCCTTCTCTGGTATTGTGGCTTTAGCTGGGATTTCAAGCACAGAGTAATGACTCTGAACATTTTTAAATGGCTTTTGTGCATCAACCAATATGATCATGTTGTCTTTCTTTTTAGCTTGTTGATACATATAAACTAATAAAAAGAGCAGTCAATGTAGAATAAAATCTAATCATAACATGTTGGATTATATTGATAAATTTTTTTAAACTACAGCATCAGCCTTCTATTCCTAAGATAAATGCTCCTTGGTTACAGTACACTCTTATTAACAAGTTTAACTTGCTCATCGTCTTGAGGATTTTTGCTTTTGTCATAAGGAGGAATTTCATAGTTTGGGCACCACCCATGTCTGCTTCTAATAATGCTTCTAAAGGAAATGCTGACTTCATAGAATGATGTGAAATATTCTTTTTCTCTCACTGTTTAAAAGAAGCTATGTACAATCCATAGTGTTTGGCAGAAATTTTAAATAAAGTTAGCAGTATCTGAAGGTTATCTCTTAGTTAACTGACTTTAAAAAATAGTGTCTCTCTCTCTCTCTCTCTCTCTCTATATATATATATATATATATATATATATACACACATATATATACATATGTATACATATTGTAGTTTCCATTTGTAGTTTCTTGCCCATTCATTTTCATCATTTTCTGTGGATCCTTAAATATAATGACAATAATAATTGTGGCTGCCTGTAGCCACTCATACGAATGGGTCATCAGGAATGGGAGTCAGGGCCTGAAAAATTAAGGGTACCGGAAATGTGAAAAGGGTTTGAAAAAATTAGACCAACCCATGCTGTGCTTTCAGTCCACCATCATTCACTGAATTTTCCTTGTTACAGGTAAACAGGTAAGATAGGTAAAGCAAAACCTCTCCCCCAGGTTCGTCAGCAACTTGGCCCAATCATCAACTTCATCTTCAGTCTCTGGAGGCGGGACTTCCGGCGTAACTGGAACTTGGAGAGAGGCGTGGCAATTAGCGGGAGGTGAGCAGAGAGGCGTGGTTATCTGTGGCATGGCGGGGTATGATAGAATCAGCCCTCAGCTGTAGGAGGGTCACAGTAATAATTACTATCAGAGTACTGTATGACATCCTGGTTTGTTGCAGTGTCTGGCTCGTCTGTGGCACAGTTAGTATTGAGTTTTCATGGCAGTGGGTGATGGGAGATTTTATTTTCCAGCTTCTTCATGAAGCTGAAGACACAGCCCGGTTGATGGTGTTGCTCCCTTCTGAGTCTGAAAGCCTGAGGAGCAGGAGAATTGTTGGTCTGAGTCTTCAACTGCCAAGCGGCAGTCTTGAACCTCTCAATCTCCATAACTGTGTGAGCCACCTCATATACATATGTACATATTTGTGTATTAATACATGTAATATATAAAAAGCACAATAATGATTATAGCTATTATTTATGTACAAAGAATCTTTTATTGATTTTATTTCACTGAGGAAGTCTGAACAATACCAGCATATTTTGATGTTACATTATTGGCATTTTATTGTTTTGTTTTACTATAAGTGTGACACGCTTCGGATTTGCAATATTTCACCTGAAGCAGATCTTCAGAACAATGCATATGTATCCTTATATTAAAAATAGAGAAATGGCATGCAGGTGATGGTAAGATAAAATTGATATATATTTGGTTGAATTATCACATCTAGTCCAGATCTCTATTAGTAACCCAAATACTCAATGAGTTTCAGAATCATATTCATGATGTTTGTTAACAGTCAGGAAAAAAAAAATACAGATGATAAGCGTTATTTTCAAAAGACTGTAAGATTCCTTCTAGGAGACATTAAGATCAAATTTGTTCTAGTAAACTGAATGAAGGCCAATGAGTTCCAAGAAGTCTAGTCTTAGCTTTGATTATCCCCTTCAGCAAGCATGCCCTGAAAAGCTACTGTGTGGCACTCACTGTTCTTGAGCTTAAAAAAAAAAAAAGAAAAAAAAATTTAAAAAAATGGATCATTAAACAAAGAAGAAAGAATTTAGAGTTTGCCATCTAGGAAGGGAAATCTAAGAAATCAATGGGCTAAAGTATAAAGAGTGGAAAGGGCGAGTGACTGCCATTTTAAATAACTGGAATAGTTATGTAGGATAGCTTCAAGGAGATTCTTAAATAAGAAGGGAGTTGCCTTGAATGACCTCTGAGGTAACCTTTCACTGTGAGGCGCTCTCCCTTCTTGGTAGCTTACATGCCTATGGGAACTAACATGACCTTTACTACCATTCAGTGACAGAAGGGATTGTTCTCTTCCTTGGGTGACAAAGGATGGAGTGACTCTTCTCACTGTTAGCCAGTCTTCTGTGTCAGGAATACCCTGAGTTTTCGACGTAGTTTGTGCTATGTTTAGCATACTGTTCCGTCATCTTCCACATAGTCTTATGTGCTTAGTGCTCTTCTGTCTCTAGCCACTGACCCTTTACTCTGAATAGGACCCCTGTACACTTTATCTCAATTAGCTAGCCTTCTTCTTTTCCAGAATGGTATCTACCCTAGTATCTGACATCATAGACTGTGCGTGTGCTTGTTTTGACCGTCTCTGTTCCCAGCAACCTGCAAGATCTAAGTGAGTCGGGACTGCAGGTCCAGCCATTCTCTACTTAGGGCTTAGCTCTCTTCCTGACACATGATTAAGTACAGTGTGTCTAAATGTAGTCGTGAACAATGAATTAACTGAATGCAATACCTGGGGAATCGGGTTTGTACATCTCAAAGATAGGAAGGCGTTGGGGTTGGCTAACTTTGCCCCCCTCCCCAAAATAGAATTTTTCTAGGGCTGGGTTTCTTCATACCCTTTCCTCCATTCTTGACTCGCTAGAACTATGCAGTATGGGAGTCAGGAGGAGCCTTACAGCTTACCTAAGGCCTCCTTGGAGAAGAAAACTTCAACATACAGCCAGAGAGAAGCTATGAATATGTATGAATCCACAGACACATAGGGCATATTTTCAGAGCTGCTTTCTCAGAAATAGTTTGGAAAACACACACACAAACAAATAAAAACAACCCTCTCAATCTGTCCACCTTGGATTTGAAATTAATCCCAAGCTGTTGACCCAAAGGCAGCCAGGATGAGAAGGCTGTGTGTGTGTGTGTGTGTGTGTGTGTGTGTGTGTGTGTGTGTGTGT
>JADRCC010556841.1:0-10262 GCA_019843855.1 Hylomyscus alleni | reverse complement strand
TTTTTTTTTTTTTTTTTTTGAGACAGGGTTTATCTGTGTAGTCTTGGCTGTCCTGGAACTCACTCTGTAGAGCAGGCTGGCCTCGAACTCAGAAATCCGCCTGCCTCTGCCTCCCAGGTGCTGGGATCAAAGGTGTGTGCCACTACTGCCCAGCCCTATTCATTTTCTTTGGTAAAGGTAAATAGTTTTTTGATCCAGTCTGTTTTGCTGACAGCAACCATATATTCTAAGGGTGAATTTTAGAATGAAACTAAAATGTAGAAATTTCCAATAATGTCTTGCTGATTATTTAACCCTGACTTATTTTTAAAAAGTCAGGTAGTGGGATGGGATGTAACTCCATGGTAGAGTGCTAGCCTAGCATACTTAAAGCTATAGGTTCTATCCTACCCTACCTCCCAGGAAGTCAGAATCAAAAAAAAAAAAAAAAAAAAAAAAAAAAAAAACTAAGCATAATACAAAGCAGATAAAATAGTTTAAATGAATCATTAAAAAAATCCTTATGCAGGCATAAAAGGTCAAATGAGTTCTTTCAAAAGTTATTTTTAATTTGAAAAGTTGAATTGGAATCTACATATCTAGACAGATTTCAAAATGTTTAATCCCTTTTTGCATTTGATAGAGACTTAAATTTTTGTGTATATAATGGGACATAACTGATTAAAACTTGAAAATTCTTAGATTTAGCTGACGAGAATGTAAAAATAAAACCTTTATGGAGAGATGAGTGGTTAAGAGCACTCACAGCTCTTCCAGAAGATCAAGGTTTGGTTTGCTTCCCAGCACCCACATGAGTGCTTACAATTGTCTGTGACTCCAGTTTCAGGAATCTGACTCTGGCTTCTAGGGTGCTCCAGGTGTGTGTTGGTCCAAACAAACCTACCTACCTACCTACCTACCTACCTATCTATCTATCTATCTATCTATCTATCAAATCTACCTATCTATTCAGCCCGATCTATCTATCTATGTTAGGTGCTTGCATCTTAATTCTATTAATTTCTTTTTTTAAGGCTGGATTTCTCTTTGTAGCCCTCTTCCTGTCCTAGACACATATAGACCACACTGGCCAGGAACTGGAGTTCTGTCTGCCTAAGCCTTCTTCCTAGGATCAAAGTATGTGCAACCACACCTGTCCTGCATTTTAATCTTAATTTCATATGACATGTTTTCAGGTCTTGATTTTAGGCTTTTAAAAAATCCCCATTACTATAAAGCTTGTGGGTTGGGCTGGAGAGACAGCTCATTGGTTAAGAGCACTGACTTCTCTTCCAGAGGTCCTGAGTTCAATTCCCAGCAACCACATGGTGGCTCACAACCATCTGTAATGGTTTGCACTCTTCTGGAGTGTCCCTGAAGACAGCTACAGTGTACAAATATAAATAAAAATAAATAAATCTTTAAAAAAAGCTGGGCAGTGGTGGTGCATGCCTTTAATCCCAGCACTTGGGAGGCAGAGGCAGGCAGATTTCTGAGTTTGAGGCCAGCATGGTCTACAGAGTGAGTTCCAGGACAGCCAGGGCTGCACAGAGAAACTTTGTCTTGAAAAACCAACCAACCAACCAACCAACCAAAAAAACTCCATTACTTTTATCTCTTACTTATCACTTTATATTTTAAAATTTTATGAATTTTGTGTATGTATTTGTGAGTGCATGTATATTTATGTTGTGGAGAGTGTGGAGGTTAGAAGACAACTTAAATTTAAACAAAAATTGTATTTTATTTGTATTGGTGTTTTGCTTGTATGATGTCTGGGCATCATGTGTATACTTGGTACCCATGAAGGCCGTAAGTTGGAGTTACACGACAGTTGTGAGTCGCCATGTGAATGGTGGGAATCAAACCACCGTCTTCTGCAAGAGCAGTCAATGCTCTTAACTTCTGAGCCATCTCTCTAGCCTCCAGAAGGCAACTTTTGAGGGTTCTTGCCTGCTTCCTTGTTGAGGTAGTTTCTTCTATCTGCCTTCCATCTTGGGATTACAGATGAGCCAAATATGTTTTGTGGATAGGTTCTGAAGAATGGGCTCAAGTACTTGGCAAGTGCTTTTAACTGCTGAGACATTTCCCTGATACTTTTTAAAAAAAATTTTAATAATTGATTTTTATTTTATGCTTATTGGTGTTTTGCCTGTATAGGTGTCTGTGTGAGGGTGTCAGAAGTCCTAGAACTAGAGTTAGAGCAGTCATGAGCTGCCATGTGGGTACTGGGAATTGAGCCCTTCTCCTCTGGAAGAGTTATATTGCTCTTAACTACTCATCACTTCTACAGCACCCTTTTATTTATTTTTGAAACAAGGTCTTACTGTGAATCTCAGAGTGGCCTTAAATCCAGGAACTTTCTGCTGGGCAGTGGTGGCGCATGCCTTTAATCCTAGTACTTGGGAGGCAGAGACAGGAGGATTTCTGACCAGCTTGATCTACAGAGTGAGTTCCTGGACAGCCAGGGCTATAGAGAGAAACTGTCTCGAAAAACAAAACCCCACCAACTTTCTGTTTCAGCCTCCCTAGACCTTGGATTATAGGCCTTTGCTTTCAGGCTCTCTCTTCCTCAGTTTCTTAGGCAGGATATTTAAAGTAGCAAGTAATTTTAGAATTAAGAGACTATGTAAAGCTGGGCATGGTAGTTTTTGCCTGTAATGTAGCATACAGGAAGCAGAGGTATAAAGATCATTGCAAATTTTAGGCCAGCCTGATCTGCATAGGAAATCCAATGCCTGCTAGGGCAAGCTTCAAAACTGGACTCCATATATAACCGTAACAACAGCCACAACAGAAAGAGGACATATGGGGTTATATAAATTCATATTTCTTGGCTTGTATGTTTTCAAAATTTGTTCTTAGGATTTTTCCAAAATAGGTGTGTTTGTGTGTGTGTGTATGTATGTGTGTGTGTGTTTATAGAAAATTTAATTTCAATGAGGGCAGAGAAAAGTGAAAAAAGGAACATAATTTCTCCCTGAAAATACCTGCAAGTTGCTTTGGATAATATAAGTATTTTGGCATGAGTTTTGGTTACTAGGAATATGAAAGTGTGAAAGGTTTAGGTTGTCAAAGCTGTTGAATCAGCATTAGCTAGCACTTTAATATCAAAGATTAGGGTGAGATGATTGGCCTGAGAAATGCTTTTTCACTAAGCTTTTGGAAGGTTAGCTTGTTAGTGCTTATTGAAACCATTGAGGATAAAATTAACAAGTTATAAGCGTTGTCATAGAAGAGTAGGTTAGGAAGAAAAAAATTTTTTTTAGGATGAAGAAAATCTATGAGATCCTTGTACTTTCTGAATAATTAAACGAATCCTAGAGGCAGTAATTTTTTCTCCCATTCTGTTGCTAGCACACAATGGTCACTTTTTTTTTTTTTAGATTTATTTATTATATGTAAGTACACTGTAGCTGTCTTCAGACACACCAGAAGAGGGCATCAGATCTCATTACGGGTGGTTGTGAGCCACCATGTGGTTGCTGGGATTTGAACTCACGACCTTCCAAAGAGCAGTACGGTGCTCTTCCCCACTGAACCATCTCACCAGCCCCCACAATGGTCACTTTTGTTTAATAGGCAGTTGCTTTGCTAACTCCAGCTTGTTTGTTGTCTTTCCTTGTGTTCTTGCTTTTCTGAGCATCCCAAACTTTCTAGCCTGTCCCACATTTTGAAGTTAATATTACCAATTGCTGGTTTTAACAGATATGAGGCAGATATGATCAGGGATCTTTGGAGCTGTGAATTAACTTTGTTTTCTTTTCTTTACAATCTTTTGGGTTAAATTAAGATTGGCACAGAGGAGGGCTTGGTGAGTTGGCTCAGTAGTTAAGATGGTGTGTTATAGCAGAGGACCCTGGCTTGTTTCCCTGTACCCATGTCAGGTGACTCACAACTATCTGTAACTCCAGTTTTAGGGGGTTTGGACACTCTCTTCTGACCTCCATGGGCGACTAACTGCACCCACATGTACATATACCCACAAAGATGGACACCTACAATTAAAAATCTTAAAAAAAGATTATCATAAAATAGGCTGGGCATGGTGGCATATGCCTTTAAACCCAGTACCTGGGCTTCACAGAGAAACCCTGTCTTGAAAACCAAAACCAACCAACCAGAGACTAGATGATCTGTACTATTTGGTTGTAAGAAGAGTTCCAGTTGTATTCTTACAGCTTAAAGTTAGGGAAGATATTTTCAAATACTCATCATTAAATTTTAAGCCAGGCCGTGGTAGCACACGCCTTTAATCCCAGCACTTGGGAGGCAGAGGCAGGTGGATTTCTGAATTTGAGGACAGCCTGGTCTACAGAGTGAGTACCAGGACAGCGAGGGCTACACAGAGAAACCCTGTCTCACCACCCCCAAAAATTCAAAACTATTTCTTTTTCTTTTTCTTTTTCTTTTTTTGGTTTTTGGTTTTTGGTTTTTTTCAAGACAGGGTTTCTCAGTGTAGTCCTGGCTGTCCTGGAACTCACTCTGTAGACCAGGCTCAACTCCCAAGTGCTGGGATTATCAAAACTATTTCTAATGTATAAACACCAGCAACAAAGCAGAAAGCAAGTAATCTTATCTGTGTTTCTTTGAAATGTTTGGGTATTTAGATGTTTAAATCTGAAGTTGACATTAACCAGGGACTCTTCCTGATTTATCTATCAGAAACTTCGGGTGTTAGTAAAGAAGTCTCACCATCCGCCTTTCTTTTCAGTATTTGCTATGTAATTTATTTTGTCAAGAAAACTCTTTTTTACCAGCAGTTTTAATCTCTTTTCCAGACTTATAGCCTTTTTTTTTACAGTCTTAACAGAGAATGTGTTGGTAGTTCATTGATAAGTTATTGACTCCCTTTCTTGTTTTGTCTGTTTTTGAGACAGTGCCTCACTTTGTAGCCTTGACTGGCCTGGATCTTGCTACGTAGACTAGGTTGATCTTGATCTTATAGAGATTTGCCTGCCTCTGCCTTCTAAGTCTCAGCTCCCTTGTGTTTTAATAAAATACTTTTATGATTCTGAGATTTTTTTTTCATTTTTCATGTTTTTTTGAGACAGGGTTTCACTGTCTGGTTGGCCTAGGACTTGATATGTAGACAGACTTAGCTGGCTTCAAACTTACAACATGCCGGTATATCGATTAACATGGTGTGTCGATTAAGCCTAGTTTTATTTTTCATCTTTTTAATCTATAAAAATATAATCTATTGTAATAAGTGAACAAAATTGAAAGCATTTTAAGGAAGCTATTGATTTCTTTCAGATCTTCCATGGTTACTCTCCAACTGTTTTGCCTAGAGGGTGAGCATCCTTCAGTGTTTCTGGGGTCTTTTTTTTAATGGTGTTTTTTTTTTTTTTTGGATACAGTGTTTCTCTCTCTATCCCTGGCTGTCTTGGAGTACTGGGACTAACACTGTGCACCACCACCACTGCCCAGCTGTTTCTGGGTTTTTATATACTAAGCTGACATAAATGTGCATATGTAGTTATTTTTAGTAAAAAAAGGTCAAACTATATTACTCCATAAAAAACTTCTCATAACATGTTGAAGTCAGTAGATATATTTCCATCATGATCTTTTAAATAATTTCATTACGACTTGTAGCATAGCTTTGTGTTTTCCGAGACAGCATTTTCTCTCTGTAGCTTTGGCTGTCCTGGAAAGCTCTGTAGACTAGGCTAACCTGAAACTCAGATGTAGGCTTGCTTCTGTCTCCTGACTGCTGGGATTAAAGGTGTGTGCCACCACCACTAGGCTGGGGTCTAGTTTATTTGACTATATTTTCTTTTTTATAAGATTTATTATTATTATACATAAGTACACTGTGACTGTCTTCAGACACAGCAGAAGAGGGCGTCAGATCTCATTATGGGTAGTTGTGGACTATATTTTCCTATGGACATTTAGGTAATTTCCAAATTAATAAAAAAGATTTATCATTTTTGTGTTATAAATGTTGTGCTAGTCTAATATTTATATGTATACCACCTCCATGAATGGTGCCTGGGAGGCCAGAGAGGGTGTTGGATTCTCTGAAGTGGAGTTTTGTTTTTTATTTTTTTGTTTGTTTTTCGAGACAGGGTTTCTCTGTGTAGCCCTGACTGTCCTGGAACTCACTCTGTAGCCCAGGCTGGCCTCTGAAGTAGTGTTTTGGATGGTTATAAGCTGCCATGCTATTTTAGAAACCAAACCAAGAGCCCTAACCATTGGACAATCTCCAGCTCTTAGTCCATATTTTTGTCATTATAGACAATGCTGTAAAAAAATGTACTTATAGATGCTAGCATATTTGCTGATATTTTTTAATTCTATAACTAGAATCTCAAACATGGGATTTTTAGGTTCAACAGAAGTATATTTTAGATAGTATTATTAATTATGTGTCAGTGTATAGTGTTGTACATGTGCCCATGGAGGCCATAAGAGAGTGTGTTGGATCCTCTGGAGTTAGAATTACAGGTAGAACCTGGGCACTGGGAACTGAATATTGGTTCCTCTGAAAGAACAACAGGTGCTCTTAAGTACTGAGCTGTTTGTAATGCCCCCAAAAGTTTTTTTTTTTTTAATTTATTTCTATTGTCAGATTACTCTAAATAGGTTGCTATAATTTATACCTGGTGAGGTCGCTCAACAGGTAGAGGTACTTGCTGTACAAGTCTGTGTTAGTAGTGAGTTTTTTGTAATGACATATGTTTCTAAATATTAGATATGTAAAACATGACAAGTGACATTAAAGTAATTGAGAAAAGAATGCTTTATTTAGTCCTAGAATAACCTGGAGTTAACAAATGGTGTGAGATTTGGGGGGTTCTGTAGCCTAAGCCAGCCTAAAATCCAGGGTGTAATTCTGGCTGGCTTTATACTTTTTCAGCCAACAGTGTGTTGGGATCACAAAGTATGAGCCACAGTTCCATGTCAGTGTAAGGTTCTGACTTATTTAGAGAGCTAGCTTGTCAGGACTAAAGAAATCATTTTCCTCAATTATGTTGTCACTTAGGTTTTACATTTCTGTTTCTGTTCTTTTCCTAGTATCTTTGCTTTGTTCCCTATTTTTAATTAGTGTGTGTGTGTGTGTGTGTGTGTGTGTGTGTGTGTGTGTGTATCAGGACAAGTTGCAGGAGTCAGTTTTTTTCTTTTGTGAGTCCTAGGGATTGACCTTAGGTCATAATACTGGGCAACAAGTGATCCTGTCTGCTGAGCCATCTTACTGACCGTGTTTTGCTGCCCTGAATTTTTTTAAAATTTATTTATTATTGCCGGGTGGTGGTGGTGGTGCACGCCTTTAATCCCAGCACTTGGGAGGCAGAGGCAGGCAGATTTCTGAGTTTGAGGCCAGCCTGGTTTACCGAGTGAGTTCCAGGACAGCCAGGGCTACACAGAGAAACCCTGTCTCGAAAAACAAAAACAAAAACAAAACAAAAAAAAAATATATATATATATATATAAAATATTTTATATATATATATAATAAAAAAAGTACACTGTACCAGAAGAGGGGTGTTAAGTCTCATTATGGGTGGTTGTGAGCCACCATGTGGTTACTGGGATTTGAACTCAGGACCATTGGAAGAGCAGTCGGTGCTCTTACCCACTGGAGTTAAGAGTCAAGGAAGGAGCCGGGCGGTGGTGGCGCACGCCTAGTCCCAGCACATAGGAGGCAGAGGCGGTCGGATTTCTGAGTTCGAGGCCAACCTGGTCTACAGAGTGAGTTCCAGGACAGCCAGGGCTACACAGAAAAACCCTGTCTCGAAAAACCAAAAAAAAAAAAAAAAAAAAAGAGTTAAGGAAGGCAGTTATGAGCCACCTGATAGGAATGCTAGGGAATGAACTCACTTCCTTTAGAATAGCAGCAAGTGAGCCGTTCTCCATTACTTGTTCTTTTGTTCATTCGTTTATTCATTCATTTGTGTGTGTGTGTGTGTGTGTGTGTGTGTATGTGTGTGTGTGGTGTGGAGTGGTGTATATGAGGAGGTCAGAGGAACTTTGGGGAATTGGTTCTCTCCTTCCACATTGTGAGTCCCAGGAATCACAGGATTCACAGCACCCACACAGCAGTAAGCACCTTTTATTTTTTGAATTATCTTGTTGACCCCGTTATGTTCTGATATTAACCTTCCTTATGCTGTAGACCTTACTTTTGCAAACACATTTCTTCACACTGAGGAAGTCAGTATTCTTCCTTCCCATGTTCGCACCTCATTCTTCATTGCCTGAGGAAAGCACTAAGACACTGGGAGATATTAGAAAGGAAAATTCTGATTTTTTTTTTTTAAAGCCAGTGGCTCATATAGACCAGGCATGCTTTTGCACTTTTTTTTATTAATTTTTATTTTATTTGCCTGGATGTTTGCATGTCTGTGTACCATGTGTGTGTCTGGTGCTTAAGGAGGCCAAAAGAGGGCAATTGGACAGATTGCAGTGATAGATAATTATGAATTTCCACGTCGATATGAATTGAACGTGAACCCTTGGAAAGCATTCATTGCTTTTAGCCATTGAATCATTTCTCCATCCTTTGACTTGGAAATTTTAAGCTTCTGATCCTCCTGTTTGGGGCATGTATTTACCACATGCCTGATCTTTATGGTGATCGGGATTGAACTTGGGACTTTGTTAATGTTAAGCAAGTGCTCTACCAACTGAGCTCAATCTCCTCTCTGCCTTCCTCCCTTACTTTATTTATTTATTTTTTCAGACAGGGTTTCTCCGTGTAGTTGTGGCTTGTTGGTTTTTTTGAGACAGGGTTTTTCTGTGTAGCCCTGGCTGTCCTGTAACTTGTTCTGTAGACCAAGCTGCTTGTCTCTGCCTCCCAAGTGCTGGGATCAAAGGGATGTGTCACCACCAGCTAGATCCCTATTCTTTGTTTGTTTGTTTGTTTGTTTGTTTTTTAGTTTTTGGAGACAGGGTTTCTCTGTGTAGTCCTGGCTGTCCAGGAACTCACTCTGTAGACCAGGCTGATCTCAAACCCAGAAATCCGCCTGCCTCTGCCTCCCAAGCGCTGGGATTAAAGGCATGTGTCACCACTGTTCGGCCGATTCTTATTCTTAAGTTTCCCCATTCTTGCTTCTTTTCTTTTAAAAATTAATTAAATTTGTTCTTTGTCAGTTGTACAGATGTACATAGGACTTATAGACCACTCTCACTGCCTTCTCCCAGCCTCAATTGTTTAGTGCCCAGCTGCAGTTAGAGTGAAACTTGCAAATGCACTAGCTTAGTTATATATATGAAACAAAAATCTGGCATCATTCAACATAAAAATATGGACTGATTATGAGAGGGAAATTATGGGGTGGTGGTTTGTTTAATTAATTTAGGCTCTTAGTTCTCAGCCACACAGTCCATGCCTGGATATTATGTAGTAATGAGTGGCAAAGGAAGCTGCAGTCTCATTCCTTAGACAACCCCCCCCCCTTTTTTTTTTTTAGCAAGAAAAACCTATTCAAGAAAATCCTCCTGTTGGTTAGAAAAGGGAGTGGTTTTAATGTTGAAAAGTTGGCTTTTAATTTAGATTTTTAAAAAAAGATTTAAGAGTTGAAATATCTTTAGGTTGAGAAGACAAATGACCTTGCAGCCTTAGGAGCTTCACCAGCCTTTTGGTTTGTGTTCTTGGTTTTGGCTGTCAGTAGCTCAGAGCTCTCAGCAGGTAGTGAGTTCTGTTGTGGGAAGAAAGTTATCTAGGCCAGGAACTGAGCTGAGTCCTGGCTGCCCTTTTTGAAGCAGAGCAGCCAACATACCTTCACTTCACGTGCTTTGGAAGAACAAATACATATTCTTTAGATAAAACTACTTTGGTATTCCAGATTCAATAAAAGCAGTATTTATTGTGCTCTTACTCAGAGGTGAGGAAGAGATAAGGGTGACTATACAAGGATGACCTTGGGGGATCTTGTCCTGGCGTGAGTGAGGAAGTCAGAACTTCATGGGACACAAGTGATCATCCTGGCTTAAGAATGCAATGCTCTTACTCCTTGTGGGACTCTTTCTTTTTGTTTTGTTTTTGTTTTCTGTTTTTTGTTTTTCTTTTCCAAGACAGGGTTTCTCTATGTAGCCCTGGCTGTCCTGGAACTCTCTCTGTAGACCAGGCTGGCCTCGAACTCAGACATCCGCCTGCCTCTGCCTCCCAAGGGCTGGGATTAAAGGCTTGCACCACCACTGCCCGGGACTCTTTATCTCTTGTGGAAAGTGACTGTTTTCTTCATTTGGGTCATAACTTTTAGAATCAAAACAGACAGTTGTTCAGCTTTTTTCCCTCTGAGTGTTTATCAGTAATTTAATATGATTTTTTT
>JADRCC010556830.1:1040-19026 GCA_019843855.1 Hylomyscus alleni | reverse complement strand
CCCCCAAATCGTCAGTGTTGCAGCAGCAGAAGAAATTGCCGAGGCTACTCCTGCCATAATTTGGTCTCTGGGGAAGTGAGCTTAAGATGTCAGAAAGTAACATGCATGCTGAATGAGGGGGACTAGCCCACTTAGAAAGTAATAACTGTAGCTAAAATTCCTTCCCATCGGGAGACATAAACAATGTCATCCCCTCCTCTAGGGCTCCAACCACAAACCGAGGCAAAAAGTTTGCTCTGGGAAACCAGTGGGTTTACAGGTGAGAGGTTACTTACAAGCTGTGGGTGCTTTTTCACATCAACAGGCCAGACCTATGAAGCCTTTACCCAGCAGGGATGAGAGTCTCCCCCTAGCCCTGTGGTCCATGCTTTAGTCTTCCCGGGCCGGATGTATGATAAATACTTTAGAGCCCCTCATCCAGGCTATTGCAGTTAAGGCAGAGCTGTGCACACCAGGTGGTAAGGAGCAGCCAGACCTGCAGGTTAGGAACTAATAGTCATCTCTGCCCCTGTATGTGAGGCTGTTGAACTAACGGGCTCAGCTAATATGAGCTTTTGCAAGGGAGTGCGTTTGAATGCGCCAAGATGGCTGATGCTTGGCTCAGAGGATGGTAGCTCAGGGCACGTTTCTATTTTGCTTCTATGAAGACTGGCCTCTCTTACCCAGAAGATCCCAGTTTGCCTCTTAGAGGCTGGCTTGGTGATCCATCACTCTGCCCCCTGGGCCACAGATGATTAAATTAAGGGTAAATACTTGAGTTCAGTTGAGTAGGGTATGTTTGGCAGTAATTTGTGTAGCTTAGTAAAAGGTTTTGTTCATCCCTGTACTATAGCTATTAAATCCCAAGGTTATTTCAGTTAACAAAACCAAATAATAATAAAATGTCGGTTTATTTTTGCCACATAGCAGAGTTAAAAAGGATCAGTACTTTATTCAATCAATCCAAGGATAATTAATGGATTTCAGATAAAAATTAAGTACACAGAGTATTACCAAGAATGGTAGGTCTCTTTTCAGTACCCTTTTCTTCAGATGTACTAAGCCAAAAGTCCGATAACAATATCTGTGCTGTTTATACATGACATTGAAATTCTTACATCCTCTGTGTTAGCATCCTCCAATGTTTATATCTTTCCTGTGGAATGAGATGGAAGAGAGGTGGAATTAGGTTTGTGTGGATTTGTTGAAAGATTACGTTCTTGCCTCTTCTAGGGTGTAGTTTTGCTCCTTATGTTGGTGTTTTCAATCTATTATCCTTTGTAGGGCTGGATTTGTAGAAAGATACCCTGTAAATTTAGTTTTGTCATAGAATATCTTGTTTTCTCCATCTATGGTAATTGAGAGTTTTGCTGGGTATGGTAGCCTGGGCTGGCATTTGTGTTCTTGTAGAGTCTATATGACATCTGCCCAGGATCTTCTAGTTTTCATAGTCTCTTGTGAGAAGTCTGGTGTAATTCTGATAGGCCTGCCTTTATATGTTACTTGACCTTTTTCCCTTACTGCTTTTAGTATTCTTTCTTTGTTTTGTGCATTTTGTGTTTTGACTATTATGTACCAGGAGGAATTTCTTTTCTGGTCCAGTCTATTTGGAGTTCTATAGGCTTCTTGTATGTTCATGAGCATCTCTTTCTTTAGGTTAGGGAAGTTTTTTCTATAATTTTGTAGAAGATATTTACTGTCCCTTTCAGTTGGAAGTCTTCACTCTCTTCTATTCCTATTATCCTTAGATTTGGTCTTCTCATTGCATCCTGGATTTCCTGGATGTTTTGGGTTAGGAGCTTCTTGCTTTTTGCAAGAATGAAGGGTTTCTCTAACCCCAATGAAGGAGTTAGAGAGAAAGAACCAATGGAGTTGAAGGGTTTGTAACCTCTTGGGACGAACAACAATATGGACTGACCAATGCCCTCAGAGCTCCCAGGGACTCAACCACCAACCAAGGACTATACATGGTGGGACTGATTGTTCTGGCAGCATGTGTATAGTAGAGGATTGCAAAGTCGATCATCAATGGGAGGAGAGGCCCTTGGCCCTGTGAAGGTTCTGTGCCCCAGTGTAGGGGAATAACAGGGCTGATAAGTGGGAGAGGGTGGGGTGGCAGGCATGGGGAGGGGGAGGCAACAGAAGTTTGTTCTTATTGTTTTTGTTTGTTTATTTGTTTGTTTTTTGGAGGTGAAACTGGGAAAGGAGAAATCATATGACATGTAAATAAAGAAAATATCTAATAAAAAATAAATAAAAAAGAGAAAAAAAGAAACACTAAAAAATACTAGTAGTGATGTATTATTTTAAAATATACAGTTAACATATTTGGAGTTACTTAAAATTTATACTTAGGCCAGGCGGTGGTGGCGCACGCATTTAATCCTAGCACTTGGAAGGCAGAGGCAGGTAGATTTCTGAGTTCGAGGCCAGCCTGGTCTACAAAGTGAGCTCCAGGACAGCCAGGGCTACACAGAGAAACAAAACAAACAAAAAAATAAAACAAAACAAAACAAAACAAAACAAAAAAAATAAAATAAAATTTATACTGAGAAAAACGTATGTATTTTCAGTATTGCTGTAGACAAGCATCTACATAAGACTGTTAAATTGATTGTTGTTTCATATCAAACAACTTTTATAATACTCATTTTTATTGTTATAGTATTTTATAAATTTTAAGGAATATGACAAAAAAGATATTGTAGATATTGAAGTGGGGGGTCTCTGGGAAGAGTCGGGGTACAAAAGGGAAACAAGAATGTGATTTAATTCTATTTACTTAAAATATGTTTTTAAATGTTAACAAATTCACATACATTGAAATCATGTATCTTTTCTCATCATAATGCAATAAAAGCTAAATCAATAAAAAAAATGTATCTCCTATCTCAAGTAAACAGTTTTTACCATTTGTTCTTTGCCTTGTCAATAAATGCTGATCATCCAATGGCTGAGCAGAAGAGAGAATAGGGCAGAAATTCTGCCAGCCAGGGGAAGGAGAGAGAGGGAGAGGGAGATTCAGATTGGCAGGAGGATGGAGACAGTAGAGCCTTGTGGAGAGGGTCTGGGAAGACATCATTGGCAAAACCATGTGAAGAAGAGAGAGCTAGACCAATATTAAACTGCAAGCATCCCAGGTCTGGTGCTGGAAGGAAGGAGGCCAGATTAGCACAGCAAGTTAACATAGATCACTTAACTGCCCAGCTATCGAGCAGCAGCTTGAAATAAATCTTCGTTTCTGTATGTGGTTATTGGGGACTAGCATAGGGCAAAGACATACAGCAGCTGCATTCGTCCACTGTTTACATTCATATTAAAATTACCATTTTGCATCTCACTCTTGTATCTTTACTTTTTGATAAATGCTATTTTCATCATAATAGTTATGCAGTCATAAACATTTTATATCATATTTTCTATTTAACCCACTACTCATTTGAAAGTGTGATCTTATTCACTTAAAACTTTTATGGGACTAGCTTAATTCTATTGCTTCTGGAGTTGAACAGATAATGATGTATTTGGTCTGTCCTGACCCTGTAGCATGCCAATGATTTGTTTCATAGCATTCATTTTGGAGGTCTGTAAGCCTTGAGTTGGTACTATTAGTGCTATTGTTCAAATCTTTTGTACTTTCTCTGGTTTTGTCTGTTTTTTTTTTTTTTTTTTTTTTTTTTTGTATCAGTTTCTAAGACTTTCAACCCAGTTTGTTTAGGTAATCATGACAGAAAACTCTGATTTAGCTTAATTTTTGATCTATCCAAATGCTTCACAAAACATACTCTTCTTTCGTGTGAACACTGCTGACTTCTTCCGTCTCAGCTGCTATCTGACAGAAAATGGAGACAGCCAGAGGAGACATCCCACACACTCCCCTGAATCTGTGGTAGATCTGCTGTGGAACCCACGCACTGTGGTCACTCACCTTGCCGTTCTACTGCATCATCTATTTCTTCCTAGACTTGCTTTCCATTGGATTGTTTGAACTCCTGCTGTTCTTCTTGTGAATTATCTTCCACGGTATGAAGTGAACATGGCAGTCTTCTGCTGTCTTTATTGCCCAAAGAAGCAGATACGACTGAGTCTTCCTGTGGTGAACCTTTCTCAGGTCCAGAGTCTGAGAATAAATTGTTATTTATTCTGACCCACAGTTGGAGGGCGTAAAGTGCACCATGGCATCATGGCAGGGGAGACATGGCAGCAGGAACTTGAAGCTGTGAGTCACATGGTGGACTTTGGTGTTCAGCATCCTTCCTTTCCTATTTTTTTGTATTGCCTGAGACTCCAGTCCCGGGGATGGTGTTACATGTATTTATTGTGAATCTTCCTGCTTTGGTTAAACCCTGAGGTATGTTATCATTATGTGATTTTAAACCAGTCATTTTGACAACAAAAAATTGAGCTTAGCAGTACTAAAGGGTAAAATCTCTGAAAGGTTTCTCGATTTTTGTTCTTTTATTGGTGGGTGGATGTTACCATCTTTTTTTTTTATTTTTTTTTTTTTTTATTTCCTAGTTCCTTGGCAGATGGAGGTGTCTTGGTAGAGGACCATGAATGTCTCCACATATGGATCTTAGACCACTTCTCTTGCCTTTTACAGGAATGACAGATTTGATTATATTGTATTATAGTTAAGGCTGCCATTTGAGGACTGTCTCTTGTTCCCCAGTTTGTATTTGATCACACAATAAAATGTAATAGGGATTGGAGCATGGCTAAAAGGTTCGAAGTGCTTGCTGCTCTTGTAAATGACCTGATTTTAATGTTCAGGACCTATGCTGGATAGCACACAACTATCTATAACTCCAGCTCTGGCAGATCCCATACCCTTTTCAGAACTCCACTGGCACACACACACATACACACACTCACGCACACACATTCACACACACATACTCACACTCAAACACACGCACACACTCATGCACATGCACACACACATACATACACACACACACTCACACACACACTCACACACATACACACACACAAATAATAAAATAAACTCTGAGTTCTGGGCCAACCTTTTTTCTAGTCTTTTAAGGCCTGAGGAAAATTCCAGTAGACTAGAAGGGGAGAAAGTAGAAACTTCCTGGCCTAACTCTCTACTTCCAAAGACATCTCCAAGAGAGGAAAGCACTGACTGAATGAGTGGATTTCTGGAGCATCATCCATGGAATCCTTCCTTTGGATACTGGGCATCTTCGGTCTCTGCTTACATGGATATAATGCATCTAAGTCTACTTTAGCTTCCTTCACCTTGGATCTGAGTTCCCTCATAAACTCTGTCATCTTCCTAGCTATGGTGCTTCTGGGGATGAGCAGTAACTTTTGGCCGCTCTCAGGATGGGAAATTTTCTTCTACTGAGCCTCTTGAGAAAGGTGCCGACTCACAGGTTAGCCTCTCACCTGGAAGAATGTTAAGGAAGAAATTGTATTTATAGTTAGGAGTTACAGCTCATCATAACCTTTACAGGAACAGAGTTCCAGCAGGCCTTGTGCTCAATCAAGTAGGTCAAGGAAGAGACGTTATCTACCAGTGCCTGTTTCTTTACGGTTCATGAGATGACAGGAACCGTCCGTAAAATGTCCTTTACATTTAATCTAGTTAAAAGGAGATCCTTTGTTTAATGTTATGTTAGCTTACATTCCAGAAACGAGAAGAGCCTCAGAACCCTGAATCTAAAGATTGTCTTAGTCAGCGAAGGTCCCCCCGAGTTTACTGATGAGATATTTAAAAAAGCTACTCGAAGTTAAAACATAGAGAAGGAAGGTAAAACCATTCATATATTTACCATGCAAAAAGCTGTACCTGATATTCGTGCCGATTGTCTTGCTTTGAGAAGGTCCCTATTTGCCCAGTTCCATGACTTCACTATTCTGTCAGGGGTGGTCTGTTAGTGGCAGAAGCTTTAATGGCTTTGAACTGTCTGACTCACACCAGCTGACTGATGGGAAAACAACAGGAACTTTAAAGAAAAAAGGAGTAGCTGAGCAAAGATACTGGAGGGGGAAAATAAAGTAGCTGCTTATGTAAGAGTCTCCTGTGGAGAAGCTGAAGGGTGGGAGAGCCATCACTAGGCAGCAGCTGGGAGGGGTGGCTTGGCTTTCACCATCCGTAGGGCCAGAGGCAGGTGTGCTTTCCCCTCACCTGTCCAAGGTTTTGTGTAGCCGGAAATCTAATAGTTTGTTAACGGTTTTAGGTAGTCAGTGTCCATAGAGGTTTTAGTCACTCTCTTGACTCATAGAAGCTCCTCAAGAGAAGCTGCAACATCAGAATAAGTCATGTTATTAATGTTTTTAACTTCAGAAATAGACATTTTATAATTCAGACATAGGTGACATTAAACAGAAATCAGGAACAAAAGGAAAGAGCGAAAGACATTTAAAGCCAAAGTCACAACAAAGTTAGGTCCCCTTGTGGAGAGCAGAAACAATTCTAAGGGGTGAGATGGGTTGTAGTAGATCTTATCCTGTTCTTGGTCAGGCAGAGATATCTGTGGTCCGCCATCTTTCTTGTTATCTGAGGTGAAGCAGCTGGGAAAAGGGTGTCCAGCTGCAGCCACCTACTTTTCCTCAGGACATAAATCTTGCCAAACTGTCTGCCATCATCTGTCTGTCTTTGAGTGAGCCAGGCAAAGGAAGGGAGAGACAGTCTGGTAGCACTTTAACCAAACTGACTGGTTTAGCTGACTGTCAGCTACTGACATCCAAATGAAAACGAACTGGGCAGGGGAGATGTTTAGCAGCAAGCTAGCAAAAGTAGGTTGCTTCAACTCCCGGATGAGTGTCAAATATAGTCATTGTGTTTTGGGATGAACTTGGGTGTTTTCTCAGAGTTCTTGGCCCCGAATACAAACACTTTAAGTGAGTAATACACAGATATGCAAACACAGCAAGATGACTTTATTTGGGGTGTGTGTGTGATAATGCCGATTAGGGAGAAATAAGCTATCAAGATCAACAGTGGGCCACAAGCATGAGAGTGTTCAAGGGCCCTGATCATATGTTGGGGTTCCTCCTATGTGGTTCAAAACAAGTAGGAGATTGCTAGCTGGGAGGTTAGTTTGGGTGGCTTTCTATTTTGATTAAAAGATTCAGTAGGTCATCATATAATAATTTTCTTACTGTATATGTCCATTCCCATAAATGTACTGGACTTTAACCACATAGTCTAGGCATAAGATGGTAAGTAGGGGAGTTGTCCTAAGAGTTTGAGGACACAGATTGACTATCACAGGAGGGTTATACGATTTGTCAATAATCTCGTGAAATTGTTTACGCATGAAATAGCAGACACAGAGTGCTTGGGACAGTGCTGGTCACAGAATAAGTTATCTGAAATTGTGTTGATTTTCTGTCTGAGTGTCCATAGAGACAAGAGTTAGAGCCCCATAGGATTCCATAGCTACAGGGGACTGGGAACATCAAAGCTTTATGTCTTTTCTGTGCTCCCAACTTTAACTGTTGACACAGCTGAGTGTTATCTGGGCGAGGCTATCCCTCTGCCTGTGGATCTGCAGTCTTTGTCCCAGTCCTTGAGCCGATGGGGCAGGAAGTACTCTTGACATTCCAGGTGGTGTCAGGAGTCCTGTTCCATGTGTGCTTGAGTAGAACAACCTCTGAGACTGTACAGGGGGAGGAAGCTCTGCTGAATGTTTCCTCAGAGACTCGTGGTCTCATTTGTAGCAGATCTATATCTAAACCAGCACAGGGTACAGTTCCTAAAATAGCCTGTATTTTTTTTTCCCCTTTCCCTTTATGCAGACTCATTTATCCCAGATCCCACATGCTTAGGGAATACTTGAGGACTAGCAAGTCTACCGAGTTGCCTCTGCATCACTGCATGCTGTCAGTTGGCAGCTGGGAGCCTCTCCTCCTCTTCCTGCACAGCTGTTCCCTCTGTGTGTGGCAGCCCACCCAGCTGGGCCAGGACAGAGAGCCTTTTCCTCTGTCGGGGTGCAGAGCTAGAGATGGTGTTTGTTTGTCCTAGATAGGACTGCTGGTCTACAGACCAAACGCCAGGGATGAAGTGAGTCTGCTCCATCGCAAAGAAGGGGTTCTATCGAGAGATGATGACAATCAGTAGTCTCCCATTTTGGCTCTGGAAGGAGTTATTGGTTCCAAGAGTTACTCCGGAGGGACTATCTCAGTGTCCAGAAACTAGTTGGGAGGGGTGGTCATAAAGGAAGGATATGGAATAATCTCTACTGATAAGAATTAACCATATTTTATTCTGATTATGAGATGCCCAGTCCCAGCTTCCTTGGGCTTGCTTTCCTACCTATGTGATAGCTTTCCTTTTTAATTCTTATTTGAAAAGTAAAATTGATGTTTTCCATTTATTGTTGGTATAGCATTTTCCAGTGGCTGTCTTAAAAAAAAAAAAAGCCACAGACGGGATAGATTTAAGACAACAAGAATTTATTCTCTCACCATTTTGGACTCCGTAAGTCAGGATTCCAGGTATGCATGGGGCTGTGTCCATCTACATGCTCACGTGAGGGACACTTCCTCATCTCTACAGTTTTGTGGGCTGCTGGCGTTTTCTGACTTCTAGTTGCTTTGTACAAGTTCACTTCTATCTTCTGTTTGCCTTCTTTGTGTGTGCACTTATGGTGTGTATATATATGTGTTAAGTTATTTCTCCTCTGGTGAAATAAGCCAATTCAAGCCACATTAAAATATGTAAAGGCAGGTTTATTGTCATGAAGAGGGAGACAGAGGGAAGGGGGAAGAGAGAGAAAGAGATAAAGAATGTGTGCAGAAAGTGGGGTGAGAGAATGGAGAGAGAAGGGAGACCAAAATGTCTGGATTACGTAGGGAAGAGCCTCTGGGGGAAGGGCAGCCCAGCCCCTGGCCTGGAAAGTTCTGGGTTGGGGGCAGGGTATGTCAGGTAGGGACTGAGGGATGCTGGGAGAATCTGGAGGCCAGGTCTGCTTTGGTATATAAAATATGTACCTCAGTCCCTTCTCTGGGATGTGTGTGTGTGTGTGTGTGTGTGTGTGTGTGTGTGTGTGTGTATGTGTGTGTGTGTGTGTATGTGTGTGTGTGTGTATGTGTGTGTATATATATATGTATATATATTCATGTATGTATGTACATACCCGTATGTGTGTATGCATGTATGTATGTATGCATGTATATATATATATATGCATTGTAAGAGATGCATGCTAATGTTAAGGATGTTGTTCAGTTGACAAAATGCCTGCTTAGCATGCCAGAAGTCCTGAGTTCATCCCCCAGCACTGCATAAAATTGGCTATAGTAGCATAATTGCAGGGTGGAGGAGACATGAGGATGAGTAGTTCAAATTCATTCCCTGCTACATAGTGGTTTCACGGCCAGCCCCAGGACTTCATTGAGACCCTCTCTCAAAAACCCAACCAACCAACCAACCAACCAACCAACCAACCAACCAACCAACCAGGCAACAAAACATAACAACAACTGTGTAGGCTGGCATCTAGAGAGCTGCTGTCAGACTGGGGCAGAGCTTTCTAGCCCAATGCCTTTAACTTAGTCACACTTACAAAGTCCAGATTTTGAAACAATGTAACACCATTTGAGTAGTCCTGTAAAAAGATGTCTTTTGGGCCACTGTCCAGCCAATCTGTCTAATGATGGTAAGAAACACAGTCACATGTTAGCAAATGATGCTGCATTTCATGAAAAAAAAAAGAAGTAAGTTAAGTTAATCTGTCTCTTAAGATAAATATCAAAGATGCATTTAAGGGCAGGAGAAAAATAAATTTGTGAATGAAGTCGTGAGAGATGGGAGCAAGCAGACAGCAGCCAAGAGACTGGATCCTGAGAGCACTCAAGTGATTCCCATTGCTAAGGAAACCACTTCACAACTTCCTGTGTCTGTCTCAGCTCTCAACAGCTGCCGTGCTTATAATTTGGCTCCCCTGAAGCACGGTAAGTTCTAGGTAAAGAAAACTCAGAGCCTTAAGTTAGAATGGAAGGGGAAATGTGATCATGACACATAATAATATGAGAGGGCTCTTTGTTTGTTTGTTTGTTTGGTTTGATTTTTTTGAGACAAGGTTTCTTTGTGTAGCTCTGGCTATCCTGAAACTCCTTTTGTAGACTAGGCTGGCCTCAAATTCAGAGACCTGCTTGCCTCTGCCTCCTGAACGCTGGGATTAAAATCTTTTCCACCACCACTTTAACAGTGAGTGGTTTTTTGTTTGTTTGTTTGGTTGGTTGGTTGGTTTGGTTTTTGTTGTTGTTTTTCTGAGACAGGGTTTCTCTGTGTGTAACCCTGGTTATCCTGGAACTTGCTCTGTAGACCAGGCTGGCCTCTAACCAAGTGCTGGGATTAAAGGCGCATGTCACCATTGCCCTGGTGCTAGCAGAATGTTTTAAAAGAGAAGGCTCCTTTTTCTTCCCCAAAGTCCCCTGAGGACAGGGACAGTTACTGAAAGTGACTTCTCCTCTGGTGTTTTTAGGTCTTGTATGATGACAAAATGGAAAAAAATGTTGTCAGCTCATTCTCCTAAGAGTGTCCTACTAGCAAAAACTGGTTGACTGTCTCTCCTTTTGTTGATCTCTATCCAAAATGACAGCAATGCGGGATACCCCAGTGTGCCTGGGAGGGAGTGGGAGGGATACCTCCAGGTTAGCAAGCTTTATAGCAGGAAGCTCACAGTCTGCAGAGAAATGTGACTTAAATCTTGGGCTTTGTCAAGAAGAGTTCTACCAAGGGAATCTTCTCCATTCTGCTTCTACAGCATCCTCTTTATATGTGTAACAGAAGGAATATGTGCCCCCACTACCTCCAACACTACTGGGGAACTGTGACCTTCTCTTTGTCTTTTCCCCAAAGAATAAATTTGTCCCCTACATTTTTTTTTTGTACAAAGTAGGAGTTGGTTATAGAAATTATGTGCTAATTCTGGGTGTTATTGACCCTGAGAAATAACAGACTAAAATCTAGAATAACTTTTTATCTTTTGTCAAGTTAAAATCCAAGGCACTACCTGGAGAACAATGTAGAATCAACTGACACTTTACAGCAACCTTAACTTGTTCCAATGGACATTATAGTTGGAGCCTGTGGCTCTTGATGAGCTTGTCTAGTCTTAATCTCATAATGTTGCCATCTGTGTTGGTACTTTTCAACTTCTTGAAGGTCACATAGGTTAACGGTCCCTTCTTTTTTGTTTTTGTTTTTGTTTTTGTTTTTGTTTTTTTTGAGACAGGGTTTCTCTGTGTAGTCCTGGCTGTCCTGGAACTCACTCTAATAGACCAGGCTGGCCTCGAACTCAGAAATCCACCTGCCTCTGCCTCCCAAGTGCTGGGATTAAAGGTGTGTGCCACCACCGCCCAGCTAATGGTCCCTTCTTAATGTCCAAGGCACTCAAAGTGCACATAGAAAGTGACATGGGCTTGGGCTGTGTATGCATCTGATTTCTGATCATTACTGGAGATGATATTTTCACTTAAATTTTATAAGAATACCTGCTTGTTCATATCCAATCAATATATTCCGAGGCACAAAACTTGGCATTTTACTATCGAAACTTTGTCTGTGTCATTTCACCCACGACGTAGTCCTTAGGTAAGAGTCAAGCTGAGCACAAAGACATCTCTCTCTCGCTCTGCATTGCAGTGTGGGAGAGGCCTAGCTGCTGGAGTCTGAAAACTCCGTCAGGATCTGTTAATAGTTCAGACAGGAAATCAGCCAACACTACCTGGGTTAGTCCCCAGAGTCAGCATCTCTCCACATCTTTGTCTGTCGATCAGCTAGCTGTCCTGTGCCATGCCATGGCACTCAAAGTTGTCAGTGCTTCCGAATGTTATCTCTCAGCTGCTGTCTTTGTCTTCAGAGGGAGCGGGATGATCTACCATAGACTGTTGGTCTCTGCAAGAAGACTGTCGTTGGTCTCTACAAGACTATGCTCCCTCCTCATTTAATTCCACTCCCAGTCTAACTTCACAAACATCTCAACTGCCTCTCCCTGCCCTGAGGGAAGGGAGCTCCAAGTTGCAGCAAGAAGAAAATTTTATTCTTTTATCCTTGACATCCACTGAATGATCAGATCCGAATGACTTGGGGACGCTCTCAGTCTTCTGCATATTTAGAGAGAGGAAAATGCAGGATGAATTTAATGTTTGACAAGGAATGCAGCTGCTTCTGAGAAAAGGGACTCGTGATGGATACAGAGGGACCAGAGAGACCACAGAGGCTCATTCTAGCTTCTCAAACCACACTGCTGTTAATAGTGCAAAGTCTGGATTCCCTGACCTGGACTGAGTGGCTCTCACATCTGTTCTTTGGCCATGTTTAGTGGCTGTTGCAAAATCAGTATGTGTTGCTTGTTTCAAATTATGAATATGATGTTGAGGGTAGGGAATCCAAAAAGAACTAAAGTGTTCTGAACGTCACCTTGTAATGTTATTTTCTTCCTATGGGGTCGCTGTAGGTATCTGCTGCTCCCTGCCCCCACAGCCTGCTCAATATTGAAATCCTCTACATGTTCTTTGCCTTCCAGCTGAGTTGTGGAGGAGCCTGCATGCATAGTAGGGTGCTGGAGCTTCGGCAATTAGCTGCTGGCTCCCTCTTTGGTATTAATAAGAGAGGTGAGAATGAAGGTTAATTGCTACTTCATGGAACAATTCTGCAGATAATTAATGAAAGTATTTTTCCTTAAGAAACAGATTACCAATTAATTTTGCAAAAGAGCCGAAGAGACTGTCTTATTCTTCCTGGATCTGGTTTTCCAGGTAACGGGGGATAATTAACAAGTATCACTCAGCATTTGTAGAAGGAAAAACAATTATAATACCCAGAAAGTGAAGGTAAAACCCAAGCGAGTTAGCAGAGCATTTTCAGTTAAGAAAATGTTCATTTCCAGTTGTCCTCCTTATAGAGTAGAGCTGCAAAACCCAATTAAACTCTGCTTTCTACATTATAATAAATTTCCATATACGCATGTATAAATAAAATACGTGTGGCTTAATATGTATGTGCAGAGGCTTTTTTTACATACATGTGTATATGTCGTATAATACATGTAGACACACATATATATATATACACACAAACACCTGCACACACATGGCTAGTCACATGGTTATGTATAATGTATACATACAAATTTGTATGTTTATGCTTTTATTATGAGTGGCAGCAAAGGATGCTGATCCAGCGTACCCAGTATATTCCCATTTGTGTTTCAAAACATAGGATAACATACACAAATATATACATATATGTATACACACATATATATGCATACACACACACACACACACACACATATATATACACACTTTGATACCATTTTACAATTTAAGTGAAATCTTTGATACCTTTGCAATTTTTGTATGTGAAAGCATATTTTGGTTTTGACATTTTTTCCTAGGTTAGCATATTGTCTCTCGGTTAGGTTTGAGTACCTTCTTCCTTTGTTTGAGACTCCACCTTTTTTATTTACTGCATTCCCACATCTGTTTGGAATCTTTGTTTGTAAGCATGAGATAGTTGCCTCCTGCTTCCCTGGTCGAATCATCTGAATTGCTAGGCTGCACACCCCTTTAGAACTGTGGTTTCTCTTCTTCATGACAAGAGCAGTTAGCGTGTGATTTTGCTGCCCTTTCAGTGGTTTCTAGCAAGGTTGTGAGGCTCATCTGGCCGGACACCATTTACATTACTTTTGTTTGGGGGCTGGGGACTGGCTGCTGCATGATCCATAGTAGATTTGACAGTGTCCAGCCCACACATGCTTCTCTATGGGATAAGAAGATCATGGAAATATGCACCCCCTCCCAGCCCCGTCGTCTTCCCATGCATTTCTGCTCACCCTCTGTGATAGCCCCATCCTCCTGACACATGACTGGGGATGAGGTTAGGACTATCTTACTGTAATGTTGCCCTTTAATAAAGGCTAAAGTTAGTTTCCATATTTTGTCATACTTTTCTAATTTTTACTCATTTTCTTTTATAGTCCTAAGGTTATGTCCTGAGTTCCAAGACTGTGCTTGTTTAAAAATATAGACTAGCCGGGTGGTGGTGGCGCACGCCTTTAATCCCAGCACTTGGGAGGCAGAGACAGGAGGATTTCTGAGTTCGAGGCCAGCCTGGTCTACAGAGTGAGTTCCAGGACAGCCAGGGCTATACAGAGAAACCCTGTCTCAGAAAAACAAAACAAAACAAAAAAAACCAAAAACGAACAAATAAAAATATAGACTATAGATGTTTCTTCACTCTGTGTATGAGAGCATATGGGTTTGAACCTGAGGATTGTTTAAGAGAAAACCAAGAACAAGAATCTGATGCTGTCTTGGCTTGAGAGTAATAAAGAGGCCCACACTTGGAGGCACTTGCTTGTCTGAAAGAAACAGCAGTGATATCAGTGTCTGGGGGGTGGACAAGTCTCAAGCACAAGTACCTCACTGAAGCTCTGCTGCCTAGGATGAAGATGTGAATGGAGAAGGGTCGGGCGGGGTTGCCAAGGCCCCGGATGGAGGAATCCAGTCCGGGGAAGGGCAGGACACTGCTGCTGAGATGACGCTTCCGGTCCCCTTACCCTGTGTCCATTTGTACTTTGTCAGTCTTGGGGACCTGGGAAAGTGCTGGGGATCGGAGGAAAACGGTGCAGCCTTGTGGTATTTGGATGGCTGCATTTAGGAACTGCTATCTTGCTGGCTGTTCTGATGTGGGACTCTGCTGTCAGCTCACAGATAACCCTCTGGTAATTCCGTTAATACTGAGAGCGAGCGAGGGCACTGTTCTTCACTGAAGGGAAAGCAGGACTCTTGAGTGCTTTCTGTTGGATATAAGGACATGATAAGTGGAAAACGGCCTTCTAGCAGGCATGTGTGAGCTCAGTGTTGGAAATTTCCAAACACTGGTAACATAGGTGTTCAAACCTGTAATGTTTTAAAATTTGGTTAATTTGTCAACCATTAAGAACTATGTTAGAAACTCATATGTTGATGGATTTTAAAGTTAGCATTGTCCATTGATAATACAAATTTGACTACATGTACCACAATAATTAAAGTGTAAAGAAAGTGATTTTTATAGAAAAGTATTTTTTACAGAGAAGCAATAAAGACAATAAAGATAGTACAGTTTTAATGCAAATGTGAAAAGTAATGCAAAACTTAAAATTTCTTTACAAATTTAGATAAAATGGAGTATCAAAACTCACAGGAAATACAAATGAAACTATAGTCTAATGGAAAAGTGATGAGTATTAGAAAATAGTGTGTTAATATGCAGGAAAATATCAAACACTAATACATCTATCATAGACCTGTTGGGCAGAGCAATGGTAGAAAGCCAATGTGAAGATTCATATTAATGCTCCAAAACTGGAGACACATATGAACACTTATTAAATATGTGTCGACTTGTCCTAACTGGTACTTTCACTACATTGAATTGTGCAAATCTAAGTTCACGCCTGCTTTGCTTTTGATGAAATAGACTGAGCATAAAGAGGTACGAGTAGCCGACATCTCTTTTTCTGTGCTCAACATACATACGTCTACAAGCCAGATTGTGCCTCCTCAGGACTTGTTTTTTTGTTTTTAAAAGGTAGAACTTAGAAACTAAGTACCCTGTTACCCACTTGATTGTGGTGCTCTGATGAAAGGCAAAAATGTATGTCTCAGCAGCTGGGCAAGCCTCGGGTGATAAGAGGACTGCCACTCCCCTGTCCTTCAGATGATTTCACCTCAAGATCCACTCACTTTCCGACACCCAAGGCAGCTCTGTTTAGAAGCTCTGTCTCCAGGTCATTGGAGATGCCTCTCTCTCCTCAGCCCAGCTTTCACCCTGGAGGGTTTCAGGGTCCCTTTGTTCTTTTCTCTCCTGATTTTTTTTTTCCCTTTCACTGTCTGGGTTTGTGTTTTCTTTCTGCTTAAGGTTTTCAAATTACAGGGGCTGTAAAGTGGGGTCTCTCTCTCTCTCTCTCTCTCTCTCTCTCTCTCTCTCTCTCTCTCTGCAATAAGAACCTGTTTTCTATTTTCTGGATAGAGATGTTTGTATGTTTTGCAAATATTGCTTGAGAGAAATACTCCCAGTGTACAGTGCCACCCGTCTAATGGTAAACACAGATACGTATTCACAGTGCCACGCTGCTTCATCCAGGCTCCACCCCCCATACACACTCATGCAAAATGACTGATCAAACCAGGTCACCTTTGTCAAGGTGAATTTCTACAGGTGGATAGGGTTTTTTTTTTGTTTGTTTTGTTTTTTGTTTTTTTTGTTTTTAAAAGATAGAACTTAGAAACTAGTTCCTTGTTACCCATTTGATTGTAGTGCTCTGATGAAAGGCAAAAATGTATGTCTCAGCAGCTGGGCAAGCCTCGGGTGATAAGAGGACTGCCACTCACCTGTCCTTCAGATGATTTCACCTCTTCCTGGAGCCCCACCTGCCTCTGTCCTTTTTGTAGTTCAGTGGGAGGAGGGGGCAGTGCTGTTCCTCCTGTATTCACCTGGGATGCAAGCACCAGCTACCCCAGGTACCAGGCCGTCCTGTGTTCTGCTGATAAGAGCTGAGCAGGGACACAACCTGTCCTACTGCAGGCAGTCCCTGGAAAGAGAAGTCTGGCAGCTTCTGGATCCCTCTGTCTTGGAAAGCAGAGTTCTTATCTGTTGTTCTCTGTACTGAGGGCTTAGCCAACATTACAAAGGCCAAAAGACTCTCACTCACGACTTACTTTGCTAGCATGTTCCTAGTTTTTAACAGAGAGAAAGACCAGCTTTACTCTCCCTGCTTCCAATATTCTCTGTGAACTATTTTCTACCCTATGGGTAAAAATTCCTGTCTTTTCCCCCTCTTCCATTCAACACAATTGCATTAATTTAGTAACATCACTTTGCAGACTGTGAGCAAGATCAGACTTTGTCCATACTACAGGGAATGGTGGAAATTTTACACTCGGTCCTATGCCGACTTCTTTCCTTCCTCAGAAAGAGCAGGGATGCTTCAGCTAAAGAGCCAATGGGTGGCGTAAAGGCTCTTTGAGGGACTCTTTATAAAAGGCATCTCCCTGAGAAAAGCAGACTCTAGTACTAACGTGTAAATGTTACTTTTATTTCCTCAAGTGAAGGAATGAGATGAGAGCCATATCAGAGCTGTGAGGATACAAAACTAGGGATGAGCTCAGAGCCATTTTTTTTTTCTGTTCTTACTGTCCCTAGGCCTAGGCCTGGAAGCTTCTGGCCTCTGTACAATCTAATTATCCAAGCTGGCTGATTCAATCTGGCTTCTCTAAGCTTCTGCCTTAATTGATCTGCTTGGCCTCATACTAACTTTGACAATTCGTTCTAATCTTCTGGCTCCTTCCCATTCTTTGGCCTGTTCTATTTTCACCTGTGTCTAGCCTTTCTCTGTAAAACTGTCCTGGTAAAAGTGCCACACACACACACACACACACACACACACACACACACACACACATGTTCTCTCTCCTCTTAATTAGCCTCTCTTTCCTGTCTGTTCTCCAGTCAATTGGGAATATCCTATCTGTGTCTCATTCTGTCAAATCTTTCTTTGATTTGTCACTTTGTCTGCCCCTCAATTAAATGTCACTTTCAAACATGGTTGCTTCCTTCTCTAACCTGACTGTCATTATTAGAGATAGGGTGTGTGATAAGGGAGTCTCTGTATGCCAGCCAGATCAGACTATAATTCAGGGCATGACTACATTCTTTGGATGTGATCCCTTGCCACCATGAGCAACCATGTTGCTGGATTAAAATTCCTCTATACTGTCATGATGTGGGGAGCACAGAGGACCTGGGACAGGGGCTGGGGACAAGTCATAAGAAGACAGTCAGTGCATGGGTGTGTCTTAGCTGGGAACTGCGTAGGACAAAAAAATCCCTGGAGAAGCCTGTAAGGCTGAAATACATTCAGAAATCATTAACAAAAATTATTGTCATTATTTTAAATTATGTGTGTGTGTGTGTGTGTGTGTGTGTGTGTGAGAGAGAGAGAGAGAGAGAGAGAGAGAGAGAGAGAGAGAGAGAGAG
>JADRCC010556829.1:0-12890 GCA_019843855.1 Hylomyscus alleni | reverse complement strand
TTTTTTTTAAGAGCCTATCTACAGTGTCAACTGGCTATGAGTAAAATCAGTAGCTTGGCATGACCTATAGGTGAACTTCTCGAACTTGTCCAGCAACAGGTATGAAATGTGTCGTGTACAAATGTAAGATTGAAGAAGCATAGACCACAAAAGATCAAGCTGAGAGGGGTCACACACCTTCTCCTATAATGTTTTTGTTGAAAAAAATGGGCAGAGAAGCGAAAACTATAAGTGCTTAAGTTGACAGTGAGCATAGACACCCATATTTTAATTCTGTACATTTTATTGTCTATTTTATGTTCCTCATTTACAAGTTGGAATGAACAGAAAACAGTCTCTCACACATGTCAGATCATTTTTTCTTTACCAAGTGTACTTATTGGAGGTTTGTTTTACTAGCTTGTTGTTTTGTCTTGTTTCATTTCTCCTCCATGTGAGTTTTGTCAATGAGCTTGACAGTTGTTTTAAATAATTCCTGTCCCATTATTTGTTTCTCTGTTGGAGGGCAGATGGTCTGTCTTGCCCTGGTTTTGTAAATATGGAAGTATGCTTGCTAACTACAAAAATGCTCCTGAAGCCCACAGTGTGCCTACTTCATCATGTGGCTGCTTCAAATATTGACTATCATTTCATATGAAGTTTTCTCTCAGTAAAAGTTTTCCATAGCTTTTACTTATTTCTGTTTGCAATCATCTTGGCTAACTGGGTATTGCTCTCATCTTTTGGATTCTGCCTTGACTGGTGCTCCATAGAAAAGTTCCATGACTCTATTGAATTTATCGGTCTCTATTGCCATGCCATCCTTCCTAATTCTACCTTCATTTTAGTTGGAAGACATCTGGCTGTAATAGCCTAAAATAAGCCAGTAGAGAGTATAGCTTATTTGTTCTCATTTGTCTGGCTGTTTTGCCCTGTATAAAGTTCTGGACTGGATGTTACCCTTCTCTTACAACCATATATATATATATATGGATATATGAATATATATGAATATATATGAAGGATACACACACACACACACACACACACACACATATATATATGTTTGTTTTCTAGCAATCAGTACTCATATTGTGTGTGAAGAGTTTCTGACATTGATTCCTTTGTAGATAATACAGTTTCCCACTGGAAAAAAACATTCATTTACTCACTGGCATTATAAATTTTCTTAGCAACATATCCAACTTGGGTATTTGAAATTCTTCTTTCTTAGAATTCAGTAGGACTTTTCATTTTTGCTCAATTCAGGTCCACTACAGGGGATTTCATGAGCAGTTGCACCCATCATTTTGGAGTCCACTTTGATAAATTTTCATATATTACATTACATATTCATCACCAGAATAAGGGTGTAATAGTTCTTGTACCACAAGGGTTTTGTTATGTGTATGAATGTTTTGTCTGCATGTGCATATGAGCCCTGCATGTACCTGGTACCCATGGATGCCAGAAAAATAGAGCAAATAACCTAGATTGGAATTATAAGTGCTTGTGAGCCATCATGTATATGCTAGGAACTGATCCTGGATCCCCTGCAAGGGCTTTTAACCACTGAGCTATCTCCCTAGCTCTAAAGTACATTACTTCTTTAAAGGGAAAGTTACCTATATCATCTCTCTCTCTCTCTTTCTCTCTCTCTCTCTCTCTCTCTCTCTCTCTCTCTCTCTCTCTCTCTCTGTTTGGTGGTGTGAGTGATTAAATCCAGAACTTCCGATAATAACAGAGCCCTTGTGCACCGCCCGATGCTTTCTCCTCCTGACCCTCTTGGAAGAACTGCTCCTATGTTCAGTTACTCTTCCTAATGAAGGGGCTGGCAAACTCATCGCTTTTTAGAACTGGGAAAACTGGAACTAAGAATGGTTAAATGAGGTGTGTAAGGATGCATAGCTAATAATGGCAGAACTAATTTGGAAACAGGGCTTGAATTCAGTGTCTTTGATGCTAGAAAATAAGGCTTCCTCTGATTTTTTTCAACAGATTCCCAGGGTGTCTATCATCACTGTCACCACACAGAGGGAAATTCCAATAACTTGGATAAGGAACCTAATCCTACAAACACATAAGTGGAATCTTCCAAACTCCAGAGCCAATATTGTACTGTATCATAACCCCACATTTCTCCAGAAGATGATCACTTTAAAGATTTAAAAACAAGGATTTCTGACAATTAAATCAATGGTTTTTGAAGCACAGTAACATTTGAACTAATCATTTCAGTTTAAATTAATTAGTTAATTAAAAATACAACCAAATTCAAACCTTGTTGCTAATGATCTGTACAAACCCATCTCTTCTACTTTAGAACCAACAATTACGATCTGAAATATCAATTATGTTGTTTCTCAATAACAGCAGATCAATAACCTTCACTTTGTGTTCTTTTTAATTACCGTGTGGGGTTTGTTGCAGAGACTGACTGCACTGTATCTTGTGTATTAATCTCTGCACAGAGTTCTTGTTCCTCACAATGGAGCAATCAGACCTTGATTAATGTTAGCATTAAACTAACTGCTATCTAATCAGTTGACAAAATACCAGTTTTGACTCAAGTTTTTTGTGGTCTGTTTGTTTCAGACGTTTCTGATTTGTGTTTGCTATGGGGAAGAATAAAGAAATAAGACATGCATTATTCATTGAAGTGAGTAGAAGCATTTTTGTGATATTCCCCTGGGCTTTGACAGAATGACAGAGCCATAACTCAAGGTCTAAATGTAAGCCATCACCTTCCCTCTCCTGCTATTTTTTGAAATATAGAGAATTTAAACCAATCATCTAATAAGTAAAATGTCCCTCCAGAATTTCACATTATGAAAAATGATATTACCAGTCTCTAGATTGCCCATGAAATGGCTGAGAAGTGGAGCTGTTCCTTCTCTTCCTTGTATTTAGATGCCTTAAGATCCTGAGATTGAGCTTTGCCGGTCTGGATAAAAATGCAAGTCACATAATTTTGTTCATCTATTTCCATGCCTTCTCAGTTATTCATCCCAGCTCTATCTTATCTTCACCTGTCAGTCTTCCACACTGGAGCAGGGAGATCTTCCAACTAGCATTCAGTGTCATCTAGCATTCAGTGTCATCAGAAGAATGATCAGGCTTCATCTGTTAATTACTAGAGCCCCCATCAGCTTCTCATAGTTCCAAGGGCCAGTGGAGATGTAGTCTTAAGGTTTTCTGAAAGAGACATCTCTACCATGCTTTGAAAAGAATAGTTCTTGTGTGGACTGTCTGGGAAATTATTGGATACTTTTCATATGAAAAGTGAAATAGGCTTTACTTCTGAAAATATTTAAAAATTATTATTCTACAGAGGAATATCAATTTTTCATTATAAGACATGTTATCTGGTGTCACAGAAAGGTATTAATGGGGACTATCCTGCCTCTTTGTAACTCCTCATCAAACTCTCAAATCCAATTCGTGCTTTACACATTGAGAATGGCTCTGGAGTACTTTTTGTTCCCTATGCAAGGAATCTGTGTATTCTTGCACCATTTCTTTGCCTTGGCTCACTTGATATCTTCTGCCTAGAACATCCTGTCTCTTTTGCTTAGCCAAGAAAAAAATATCATTTATTCTACAAGTCTCAAATTAAGAAATATTTTATCTGTAGAGGTTGGGTCTTCAAGATTAATACTGTCCAGCAGCACATCATACAAGGATAAAAATGCTGTTATCCAAAACATATAATCCAGCAATAACTAGAGACATAAACCTATGAAACTTGCAAAATATGGTCAGTTCAACTAAGCATCTTAATCCAGTGTTTTTTTTATAAAATAATTTTAACAATTGTGAATTTAAATCTAAATAACTTCATATACGTTATGGCTGTTGTATGGGCAGAAAAGCTCCAGACAGATCTGTGTTGAGATTAATTTCCATTATTGTACTTTAAAGATTCTGCCATATACTCATATATTTGTATGAACATTCACTAAGGAAGTCTGAATATTTGTGTGAGAGTATTGGATCTCTGGACACATGTTTTGCTCTTTTCTCAGTGATTAGTACATTGTAGTTCTTTCATGACTGAGCAAAGAGCAGAGATGGAGTGGTTTATAAGCCAGGAATGACTCAGATATATAAAGGTGAAATTGTGAATTTTGCAATCAGATACTTTATTTTGAAAGATATTTGACTTAGTGGGAGAAATATCTAGGTGACTTGCTTTGGTATATAATTTCTCTCCATTATCTTTCTTGTGAGAATTAAAGGAATTATATAATAAAAATCATATGCAAGTCCATCTAATAATAGCAGTTTTCTTTTTAGGACTAGTATATGAGTGTATACTTATATGTATACGTATATGAATACATATGTATATGTGTATATGTATATGATTTGGATGTGTATGTATATTTTGTTCCAGAGGTACACAATTGTGCTGCTCAAATGTAAACGTCTAATGCTAGAGATATTTGAAAAAGTCACATCAAGAAAGAGCAGATTGTCATTTATAAAAGTAGCCAAATATACTTGTATAACGATTATATCTGGTGGACTGCAGACCCAGGTAAGCACAGGTGTGTTTCCAGTTTCAGTATCTAAGTCTCTGCAGATGCATGCTAAGTGACAGCTGGTAAGCTGGCCCCTCATGACTAATGGTAGAAGAAAAGAGAGAGTCATAGGGAAAGGGATTATTGAGAAAACACAATGATTTATTATTCACTGGGAAAAGACAGTGTCAAGGGATGTAAAGTCTAGGTTGACACCAGTATTCTGAGTCACTGAATCCTGAGCTTCAGTCCTAATAGTTATCCATTTCTGTCATCATCATTGTTTATGTCTAAGCACACCCTGGAGCACAAACTGCTGTCCACAGGAAGGAGGGAGGCCATAATCAACAAGAAGTATGGGACTCATTGGAACATGTGCAGAAATAGCAGTCCAGTTCTACAAACTATTTACATAAATACACAAACTGTGAAAGCAATGGATCAAGTTATCGTAATACTAAACATCTCTGGCTATTGAAAACAAGTATTTCTTGGTTTTATTTTATTTCTTAGGCTTAAAGGATGATAGTTTTGCAAATAAAATATGCACCACAACAAAATTGTACCATAACAAAATAGGTTTTTCAAAAGAATGTTTCTATTTTGTGACTCTTCTCTTTTGTTTTCTTGTCTTCTGTGGATCAAGTCTCATCATGAAAGGTTTGTTATCACATGATGTTTTACTTAATATTTGTTCTTTATGTAGTTTGTTTGGTAGCTTTGTTATACTGGTTGAATTTTGGTGTTTCTACACAACCAGGAACAGACCTCAGATCTCTGAAACTAATTTCAGTTCAACTTGAAAACTAATACAAACATTTATATCTTGCACATTGAACCTCTATAAGGTATTGACTTACCACGGAAATCAGATGCCATGGAAATCTGCAAATGGAAGAATTCAATGCAAAGTTATAGGGTATCTATGTGGTACCTTCTTTCGGAGATTATAATTGGGAAGATGAGGTCTTATGTCAAATTGGTAGTATATGAAACAACGAGTCTTAGAGAAATAACAGTATTTGGTGGGATAAGTCTAACTAAATGAGAAAGAAGTCTAAGAACTTTGGTGGGTGAAGAAAAGAAATGTCATTTTATAAATCAGAAAACTTAAATAAATAAAGGGGTAGGGGTTCAGGCACTGCTATTGGCTTTGAAACTGTTGGAGCAACATGTGGAAACTGCTTAGCTTCAGGAAACAGAGAGAGACCTTCAGATGACAGTCAGAGAGGAAACCATGAACTCAGTCCCACAAAAATGATGGATTGGATTCTCACAAAAACCTAGATGAGTTGGGAGAAATTATAGTAGTCATTTTTTCTGTTACTGTGCCCAAAACAAAACAAAACATAAAAACCCCAAAACAAAAAACCAGAAACATCTTAAGGAAGGATAGCAATAAGTAACAGATATTGCAACAGGATCGATCAGGGAGCTAAGAACTCACGTTTTCAAATGCAAGCACAAAATAGAGATAGTGGCCTGGAAGTAGGGTTAGGTAATAAGCACTCAGGTCCCACTCCCACTAACATATCTCCTCTCTCTGGGTTGCCCAAATTTCTCAGGCCTCTCCAAGCAACACAACCAACTGGAGATCGGTATTCAAATACCTGATCCTATGTGGGGACATTCTCAAGTCACCATATGAGTTCTCTCTAATGCCACCCATGCTGGAGGACAGATTAGGTACAGTATTTGGAGACTTCCTAAGTACACTGACATTGTCTAAATTGAAGGTCTGATACCAAGTAATTTAGAGAGGTTTATTTAGTTAATTATTTGGGTGGTTGGGAAGCCCAAGACATGATGTTAATATCTGCCATTCTTGCAAGGTCTTCTTGGACAGAAAATACATTAGAAGAAGCTTGCTTTGTTTTGAATAAATTACTAAACTTATTTACTTATACACGAGCCTATGTTTGTGTACTTTGTGTGTGTGTGTGTGTGTGTGTGTGTGTGTGTGAGCACACATATTCAAACCACAGCACTTTTATGTGTATAGTAGGGGAAAATGTATTAGTCTCAGTGATATGATCTAGCGCATCAGACATAGCAGCAAGCACCATACCTACTGAGCCATTTCATCAAGTTGCAAGTTTACTTTTATTACAAGTCTTCTCTAAAACTTCACACTAATCTATGATTTTTTTCATCAAAAGAGGATCCTTACCACTCAATCACTCCCTGGTGAATTTATCTATAATAGGTCTCAATAAGTAGAAAAGGTGGCTATGTTTTATGCACAGCTGAGACTGAGACAAAATGTGGTTGAGCTCCCTTAAACTGAGGTAACAAACAGTGCTGTTCGTGTTATTTTAAGTCACTGCATTTTGTGGAAATTTTTACACTGCTATAGTTAACAAATGCTACATTCTTGCAGAACATAGAGTTATTTTAGAAGAAAAGCAAAATATCTAAGAAGTAATTATAAAGCAGTGTGATGGTATGTTGTCAAGAAAATCTGAAATTTCTGCAATGGGGCAGAATGTGCCTCCCTTTGGGACATCAAGTCATACATGACTGGGAGTGTGAAGAGTGCATACTAGTTTAGTAGGAGAATATAGAACAGAAACATACACAGGCACAAGGCACAAGACCTATAGATACCCAGTATTTCAGTTCCATTCAAAGTAGACTCTGAGATAATAAATAAGCAATAGTTCTATTTATAGTATCATTGGTACTGGAGTAGAGGCAATTCAGGGAAGAAGAAATATGCAGATGAAGAAGTTGAGCTGGGATCCAACATCCAATGGGTGCTTATACACCCCTCAGAGCATCTCTGGAGCAGAAAGATGTTCGTAATTTAGGAAAAATTCCTGAGATTCGACACTCTTGCCTATCAGTTGATTTCTCATGTATGGAAGTACAGCCTGAGCCAAAGCAGTCTTCGGCCTCAGAGACTGTTCTCAAGGAGATTTGGAGCTCAGAGTGTCTTCTGAAATGAATTCTGAGAAGCATGCACAAAAGAACAGATGAACATGGATATCAAGCTTACCTAAGCAAGAGCATAGAAAAAAAACAGGGAGTATCAGGTAAGTAATTAATTCATAGAGATCTAGCAGTTCCTATTCACATAGCATCCTGTGTGGAAAGCTAACAAGATAGTGTTGGGTCATGTCAGAACTGGCCACCTATAGGAAAGTTGATTGCACTTGGTTCACTAGACATTTACTTGGATATGAAGTAAAAAATGGATTTAAGATCTGAGGGACAAGGAATAAAGAGAAAAATACTGAATTACAGAATGATGTGCTATGTTCAAGGATACAATATATACTTTCAACCTGATACAATGAGCTTCTGGGATACATTTTATTGTTCCCTACTCTGAATATATTTTCTCCCATGTGATGAAATTGTTGTCTTGGAGGCTTACTGTAAAATAATCTTACCCTCTCTATTTCTTTCTGAACTCTGGCTGGTTGGTTTAACAAAAGTGTTCTGCCCCAAAACCTCTCCAAATGGACTGATGAAAATTAGCTTCTCTTGGCTTCTGACTAAGTTGCTCTACCTGGCCTCAAACTAACTGTGGAAATCTGTTCTAATCTTCTTTATCATCCTCTTCCTCTGGTTCATTTTGTCTTCACCAGCAACCTGTCCCTGAAAATCTGTCCCATTAAAACTGCCTCATCTGGAAAGGACCCAAAGAGCTGAAGTATTTGCAACCCCTTAGGACGAACAACAATATGAACTAACTAGTACCATCAGAAGACCCAGGGACTAAACCACCAACCAAAGACTACACATGGTGGGACTAATGGCTCTAGCAGCATATGTAGCAGAGGATGGTCTAGTCAGCCATCAATGGGAGGAGAGGCCCTTGGCCCTTTGAAGGTTCTATGCCCCAGTGTAGGAGAATGCCAGGGTCAGGAAGCCAGAAAGGATGGGTTGGTGAGCAGGGGGAGGGGGAAGGGAAAAGGGTTTATTTTTGTTGTTGTTTTTGTTTTTGTTTTAGAAGGAAAACTGTGAAAGGAGATATCGTATGACATGTAAATAAAGAAAATATCTAATAAAAATAAATAAATGAATAAAAACAAAAAACTGTCTCATCTGTCTCTCTATGCCTCTCTTTATCTTTGTCTCTCTGTCTCTCTCTCTGCACTGCTCTCTTAAGACTCCTTTCTTTCCTCTGATGTTCTCTTAACTCTCCTTTCTTTTCCATGCTGTTTTTATGAGAGTTTGGCATATCCTACCCCTGACTCAGTATATCAAATCTTTCTTTAATTAACCACTTTGTCTGTCCCTCAATTAGACCATCATTTTTACCTTACCTTCATTGCTAGGGATTAAAGATGTATACTAAAGTTGTGTGCATATTCCAGCCATAGGGATTTAAAGTGTGGCTATATTCCATCCAAAGAGATTAATGGTTTGTTAAGGGCAAGTCTATAGTCCAGTCATATCCCATAGACCTAGATCTTTGGATGTGATTTCTTGCCAAAGCAGCCATGTTTCTGGATTAAGGTCCCTCTACACTTCCCCTTATTAAATTAAGAAATAAGAGATGGGGTGGAAATTAAGATGGAGGTCATGGCTTTGTGTGACTACTGATGCCTTCAGAACCCATCAGGCAGAAATTACAGGCAGTCATGTAGCAAGAAATGGGTGATAAGTACTTAAGGTGGGTAATTTTTAAGAGTAGTTCACATTCTCAACTGTTCAGCCAGCTCTTATGAGCATGTTTTGGGACATTTTGATAAACATTGAAATAATATATAGTACAGGACACAGAAATGGGAGAAGAACCACAGCAGAGATAGAATTGGCATGATCATTGGTAGAACATCACACTCACTAAAGCCATGAGAGTGTTGAACAATATCCCTAAAAAAGCTGCTGAGCAAGTTGAGAATGTGAACAAGACAGAATATTAGAGAAATAATGTATGAGAGATACATCAAGAGCAAAAGAGAATCCTGAAGGAAGAAGGATCAAGAGAAATAGGAAAAGAAAGAATTATAGTTAGAAATTAAAAGAAAATAAATAGGCTAAAGTAAAAATATTTAATGATTAGCAAAGTGAGACACATGTATTGCCTTCAGACTTTTAGAGAAGAGAGACAGATGTGAATGAAATCTTAATCACACATAAGATGCCATTGTTATGACAAATGCCATGGATACAAAATGAGATGCTAAAAATAGTCATAATGGGAAAGGCAGGCTTTGTTTAGAGCACCTATGAAATATATCTGCAAGATGTGTTCTAATCTAAATCTTTAGATCCATGATTATCCTCCTGCAAACTCATAAATCGAGTCCTAATTCCAGCATCTCAGAATATGAGTTTATTTGGAAGTAGTGCCTCTAACTAAATTAACATATGAATACTAGGGTGGTCACTGGTCAAGTATCAGTGGTGCAGTTAGGAGAAGGGATTAAGACACAAGAACACATACAAGCACGTTTCAAATACATACCAAGATGACCTTCAATGGGACAAGAAAAGAAGATGTAAAGAAACCACGATGCCTGTGCCCTGATATCACAGTTGATCTTTTGAACTGTGAGCAGATAATGGGTTGAAAATGTCCAGTTTGTGGCCTTTTTGTATGGCAGCCATATATAATAATATGCATGTAGGAATCCATGTGCTTGAACGGATAACCCTAAATGAAGAGACTTGGAAGAAGTCAACAAATGTAGAATAGGCTACATGGATAAGACTTGATAATGATGGACTGGATACTGGTAACAAAGGCTGCTGTAGATGATAATGTAGATCATTTACATGGCTAAAATGAAGTCACATATGACTGGGAGCTCAATTTACCAGGAGTGAAGTGCAGCAACTAGGTTGCAGGAAGGTAGAGGGCCGAATAGTTCTGAGTGAGAGCGTGAGAAAGTAGTGATAATTAACAGTGAGACACTATTTGAAAAACTAAGCCACTTTAGAATTTAAAAGGACTCTTAGTTTAATTTCCTTTGCTGGAATAAAATAATCTGCCAATGACAAGGTTAAGGGACGGAGACTTTATTCAGCTTGTGATTCCGGGTTACAGCCCATTGCGGGTGGGTCTTTAAGCCAGGAACATGAAGAAGTCTATCACATTTCCTCTCAAGAGCAAAGTGTAAATACCTGCATGTATGCTTAACTCACTTTCTCCTCTTATACAGACCAGGAGCCAAAACCCCTGGAATGGTGCTGCCCATTTTGAAACTCAATTGTGTCATATCTATTAACATACTCAAGAGTAGTCTAAAATTACATGCCCACAGGCAAAACTGATCTCTCCCCAGCAGGTATTCTACCTTGTGTTAGGTCAACAACTAAAACCAATGTGTTTGAAATAACATCTCCACATGGTTTTCATCTCATTTATAGACATGGAGCCCCCTTCAAGTGTAGAAATTATTCATGAACATAAGCCACTACCCAGTCCATCCTGTGAACACTGAACATAGTTCACTGTTGTGCTATGCCTGCTAAAGGCAAATCATAAGCTTTGTAGAAGTTTGCGTTCAGGCAGGAAAGTAAGATGAACCTTATTGGAAGCTAGTACTGAGGAAAGATTTCAGTATGGAATAGATTCCATGGTTGATAGAAAAGGGCCACAAAGAGAAGCAGAAAAAAATTCTGGAGAGGAGTTTACTTAATAGCTAAATGCAGGATATATATGGAAGGTGCCGTTGTAGTCATGAATCTATTATGTCCATTATCTCTGTCCAGAGACACCTGAGCAGCCCATATGTGCCCTGATGTATGTCCCTACAGAGCTCAGCATAAGCATTGCCTACTCTGCCTCTTCAAACACAAAATTCGTTCTGTGCAGCCTAAATGAGGCCAACTCCACAGCAATGAGGTTTCCTCTGTGGCAGTCAGCTTGCCATGAGGGTCAGATGGTAGTAGAGACCTTGGGATCTGGGATCGTCAAATCTTTGGAAACTTCAGCTCTTGGTGTGGGAGGGCCCACTAGGCAAAGAAGGATGAAGTTTATTTATTCTATGCCTAACGAAGGAAAAGTTTGCTAGGATGCAAATATCATGAGGACTCAGCTGGTCTGGAGGTAGAAGCTTGATATTTCTAGTAGACTGCAATATATATATATATATAATGATTATACTTAAATACTACCCCTGGTAACTGTGATTATAAGTTGTTCAGAAATAACTGTTTTGCTAATAAAATCCACTCAAATATCACAGAATGATATCATCAATTTAAGATTGATTTTTAAATGCAGTAACTGGTGACATTATTAAAGCAAGAAGGGGAATTCTGAGTAGGAGCCATAGGATAACGAGCATAGATATTCTCAGGATATGTCTAAAAGCTAAGAATATCAAGGAATACCAGAAACAATCAGAATCCTGGAGAAAGGTGTGGGATAGACTACACTAGAAATTCCCATAAGGAACCAGCTTGTTGGTCTATGGTTACAGATTCACGCCCTCAGAACTGAGACAAGGACAACAGTATTGTTTTAGGTTTCCAAGTCTAAGGGCAGTGGCTAAAGTAGCCTGGGAAACAAATATGCCCTTTTAGTTTATATGTCAGTAAGAGAGAAAGCTAAGCTCATAAATAAATAGAAATATAGGCGGGGATCTTCCACAAAGTGTGTTTAGGTGCTGGGGTAAGAGTATGACAAAGAAAAGCTGCTGGGGGGCACACATTTGAGAAGGAGGTGCTCCCAGATGATCCTCTGTGTGGTAACATTGAGGGGTAGTTTGTGGAAAATGACCTAGAATAAGAGCTTTATGTGTTCAAAAGATGCGGAGGAGAATAAAGCAAGAAAATTCAGGAAGAAAGTAAATTCAGAGTTCCTGGGAGACTGAAGGCAGCTGGTACCAGAAGGCCAGAGTACAGATGTTGCTCCTTATCTCAAAGCACAAGTAGAGGCAGCAGAGGCAAGGAAGAGGAAGCCTTTTGCATTGGCTCCAGTTTGAGCCTGGAGAAGGTCAGGTCCCTGCACACCCAGTGTCTGTGGAGCTGGCACAAAGTACAGGAAAAAGACAATCCTGGCTTCACAGATTCCTCACCATGGGTGGCATTTCTACTTCCCACACCTATTAGTTCCGTCCTTGCCCTGCACTCACTGGCCTTTCAGGTCCTGTAGTCCAGCCCCACCCTGGATGGGCCTCCTGTAAAGACATGCAGGAAGCTACACTTGAGAGAAGTGGTAGCAAATTGGCAGGAAGTGAGCAACTGAGCACTGGATCCTGGAACTTTCTATATTTGCAAATTTAGCACAAGAATGCTGTGACTTTGTTCTGTGCCTGTGAGGTGACTTGTCAATGTTTTGATTTTCTTTGTGGGAGGTGTGGAGCCTAGGGAAGACTCCATTTGGCTTTTCCTGGATTCCCTGGAGGACAGCACTAATAGCAAATACCTACTGTTTGCCAAGGAAAAATATGGTTATTTTAGAGGCCACAGGGAGCCTAACTC